>PVJD01000190.1:471823-571487 GCA_004026545.1 Mormoops blainvillei | reverse complement strand
CAGCCTAGTGAGACAAAAAGGCATATTCATTAAAGAAAACCTTTTTAAGAAAAACTTGCAACATTACTCCTTTGAAAAACTCCTTCTCTTGTCACAGCTGTGTGGTAACACATACAGTTAAAGCTACCTGCAGTGACACACTTTTAGGTCAGATAGCTCTCTACAGCCATGGTCCACAAAGTCACCCTTTAAGTCCACAACTCTTTTCATCTTAAAGCTGGTGCAGGAAAGAGGAGGGGGAGATTTGCTGCAAAGGATGGCGAGGCAATGAACACCTGCCCTGGCTTTGCACTCTGTGACTGGATGAGCTTGGACCCCGTACTTGACACAGTGACTTGCTTTCTTCAGGTGTAAATGGAAATAATGCTTACCTCACAGGGTTTGTGAGGATTACCTAAGAAAATGGCTGTAAAGCACACACCACGGGGCCTGGCATATGGTCAGCACTCAGTAATCATGAAGTCTAATTATCAGTATGACCCCATTTTTCCTTTTCTCTTCTTTTATTCTCTGATATATATTGAAGTATGGACAAAAGATGTACTTGAAAGAGATGAAAAATTGGAGATAACTAACAGGCACCACACGGTAATCATCTGTCGTCCTTAAAACTTTGAAGTTCTAAGCTCCTATTACCACTGAGGTCCAGGACTTGTCCATGACAGGAGCTCTATAAATGCTTCTCAAGTAGAAGGGGAGAACACAGCTACCTGGATGGAGGTGAACCATGCCAGACTGGTTTACCCCACTGAACATACATAGCATTGAACACAGAATAACATGCAGATAAAACTGTCAGCTTAGCTCTCACCAAGAAAAGCTTCTTGAAGATAATAGTCCACAAGTGTTGCATTTTTTGAGAATCAGAAGAGGGAGTTGAGGGCCGGCTGTGGCCTAGCAGCCGTCACAGAAAGTTGGTTCTAGGAGGGATTTGCCCTGTATATTTTGAAGGGAGTTCAAACCGACATTTTCTATTTTTATTTTTGTTTTCTAAAACATGGAGAAAAAACAGAGATAAATGAAATTATTCTATTTATTTGTAAAGTATTATTGTCACTCTCTCCTACTTAAGTATAAAGTCTATACTGCTATACCAGCATATTCCCAGAGTCCAAAATAGTGTATAAACCTAATAAGACATTCAGTAAAAAAAATGTAATTTTGGATGAAATGTGTGTGTGTGTGTGTGTGTGTGTGTGTGTGGGGATAAGTAAACAAAATCATATTCAGATAAAGAAATGTCTTTTTTATCCCCTTTATACATGTAGGACTGTTCCTGGAGCCCAATGAACATTTAATATGTGAATAAATATTTCAGATCTTGACCTCAGATATACTCCTGACTGAAGAATGGTCCTCTTCTTTTCCTAGGAAAATTAGACTATTTATCCAAGGACGTATCTTCAAGAAGATGTGAACAGAGCCACGGACAGAGACGGATACCGCTGTCAGGCTGTTCTCACATCCGGTGTGTGCGCTTCGAGACGCCCTTTAGAAGGCGAGCTGCCTAAGCCCCCACACAACTTGCAGAGCCGTCCTCAACAGCTCTGGGAGGTGAGCGTCCAAGAGAACACACTGTGTGAGGCGAAGTCATCGCTTTCAGAGCCAGCTCACTAAATTGTTAGGGATCTATAATTTTTAGAATTTTCCTCCCTCTATAGAATCAAAAGCTGCCTCCTGACCAATACCCACTGCTCTTTGTCATTCCTGCAGGAGAACAAAATGCACTTTATTCTCTCTTAAATATGGACAATAAGATTATTCTTTTTCTGTGTTTTCTCCACCCAGAGTCCTTTTGTTATCCTTATTCAGAGAAAATGTTTGATGATTCATGTTCTACATAAGTAGAATATAATGTTTGTGGCCATGCACAATAATGTAGGAAGAAACAAGAGAGGTAAATATGAAAACCGTCATATTTCACCACTGTTATGTCGCATGAATTCCCATCATCACCTTATGAAGAGGTCATTATTAGATCATTTTAAAGATTAGGAAACTGAGGCAAAGAGAAGTTAAATTCTGTGAAAAGCCAACCTGAACCCTGAAACCAGAAATACCTGACTTGGAAAATACATGTTTTGTGTTGTTACTTACAATGTAGTGTCTTTCTGTAGACTTTGGATCAATATAATTTATTTTCTTGGAATGAAGGTAACCTTCTGTTACTAAGTGATAAAGGGTTATTTTAAAAATGAACCAGCCCTAGTGGCTTGTGGCTTAGGCATTTAAGGTTTTAAATGAAATAAAGTATCATTGACATGTGCAGGGTAGTTGAGAAGTGATAGAAACATGTGCAGAGCAAGACAGGAACGGTCTGCAAGCTCTCTGGATGGGGTTTCAACAGTTCTGTAAGAACCTGGGAAATATAGAACAGTCAGACAGACAAGCCCACTTCCCAGGACACTGAATAAAGGACAAAGACATCAGATATTTTGTCTTGGTCCTCAGCTGACTGAGCCTGAAGTCTGAGAATTCAACAATAATACAGCAGGTCCTCGCAAGCCTGTTAGGTATAAACTTGCATATTTAAAAAAATAACTTAAGTGTTTTCACATGAAAAATATGGATATAAGAAAATCCTTAAAGTAAAATTAAATGCATTAGAGTCAGGCAGAAAAAGATTAGTAACAAGCACTGTGTGTACCGCATTTGGCCCTGAGCTGCCTGAGCCCAGACAGAACTAATGAACAAGAAGCAACCAATGTGATGTTTGAGAAGACAGTATAAGCTGTTGTCATATGCCATTTCCTTGTCTCCTGATTCACGCAAAAGGAAGAGCAACAAGGCCTTATAGGTCATTTTGAACTAAGAGGGGATGTACAAATGTTGATACTAGACAGTATCTGTCTGTAAGTAATATTTTCATAAATGACCTGCAATGAATTTATTATTCAGTAAATTAATCAACAAATATTTATTGATTCTAAACTAAGTGCCAGGCACAATCCCTTTCTCTTTAAGACACACAGTTGATATAAAGAGTACTTGATTATCTCCCAAATGGCAGGTATAAATCAGGGCTTTTCAAAGTACTGTCATTAGAGAATCTCTTCTGAAATGTGCCCTGCACACACACATGCTCAGAAACCCCATGTGACAGAGCAGTGAGGAAGATAAAGGGCTCTGCTCTCCTGGAACCCAGGTCACGGAGTCAATAAGTAGGAATGATTCAAAGTCGAGGCTCTGAAATCAAAGGACTGAAGCTCAAATCTTGAGTCTCTCGCGTAACTAATGGTGTGCCTTTCACCGTTCACCGAAACTGCTCCAGACCTCAGTTCCTGTTAAGTAAAGAAGGAAGCTAATGTATAGGACTATTACAAGGATTAAATACAATAATGAACAACGCTTGGCACAAAGTAGGTGCTCAGTACCTGCTGGCTACATTGTGGTATAGAAGAAGAAACTGAAATCCAGCAAGAAAGAATGATGTCCTGAAGTCACACAGCTAGCAAATGGCAGAACTTGGATTCACATCCAAACAGTACAACACAAAATCCCGTATTCTTCGCCAGCAGGCAGTGAAAGACAAGGTCATGAAAAGTCTGAGCCAGATCGTGACGCCTCTGGAATAACAGGCTAAACAAAATTGAACTTATCAATAAGGAGACATTGAAGTTTGGGAAATCGTATTAGTGAAATGGCCAAAATGTTGTTGTAGACGGATTTTCTGCAATATAAAGAATTATTAAAAGGAAAATTAATGGAAGTTTAAAATTTATTTAAATTTATATTTCAACTTTTAATGGAAATGGGAGAAACTAGCTTCCATAGCTCAAAAAAAGGCCCAGTCCTTGAAAGGTTAATTTTAGTGGGACAGGGCCAAAGAGGTGGCGCTAGCCCTGACATCCGCCCTCTCCGGGGTGAGACCCTCTCTGCAGACTGGAGAGCAGAGGCTGACATGGATGTGCTGGCTGGCCAGGACCGCCTAGCACATAGGGCAGAAGCACTTAGGCGGTCGACGATTTTCAACCTCGTAGCCATCCATTTCTTAACCTCTCTTGGGTCTTACTTCAGTCATCTGTAAAATGGGAGTAAACAAAGTAAGTACCTGTGAGGTTTAAACAGTTAATATATAAACAGAACTTGAAACAGTGACTGCTACCTAGTATGTGCTCAGTAAATCTCGACTCGTATTACTGCTAAAATTAGATTTATGACTTTGAAGTTTTTAAGCTGTTTGAACTTCAGTTTCCACATCTGTCAAAATGGGGACCATACTGTAATTACTCAGTTCTGTGAACTTTCTTTTCCACATTTTAAACTTATATGGTCAGAATAAATCTTATACTTGATATGTATATTTGATGTATAGCTTTTTCCTGAAAAAAAAACTATTATTATAACTATTGCATCTTATAATCAGTGGCATCATAGTGTCAAGGAAATAGTGGAATGCTTATCTTGCATGGTCCTTGAGTGGCTAAAGATATGGCCCAAGGCCTCGCACACAGGAAATGCTAGCTTCTCTCTTTTTGCTTCTTTAGTCACTTTGGTTTCAGAATCTCATGCTTCCATTCCACTGATATATGGGCATTTACATACATCTTAATTTATCTTTCTTTGAAATCAAGTGCTCATTTGTTCTGTCTGTCCCTTCAGAATTAGACTAAGATATATTCCTCCCGCCTTGCCTTATAATGTATTTCAGGACATTAATTCTGAGAATCTGTTCTTGGACCCTTCATGAAAAACTTTAGCAGCACAGGGGTTAAGATCCTGGGTTTCAGAATAAAATAGTTTCAACATTTCCTTATTTGAGTTAGTAATAATGAGATCAAACTTCAAGGCTGTTTAAAACCTAAGTAATATGTTAAATACTTAACGTAGTACTTGGCATATAGTAATTCCTCAGTAAATGATAGCACTTACTGTTTTTATAACAACAATCAAGAGTTCATTACTGTCTATGACCAACAAAATTATAAGCATAAAAATTCCTGTGTAACATACATTTTACAAAAAAGCTCACAGATCATTTAATGTATTATGCTTTAAGTGATTTAAAAAAACTATTAATTTCAATGCACAGATTTCCATATTCTAATATCAGGTATACATCTGTCCCAAAATATAACATTTAAAAATATGAAAACTTAATAAAATATAAATAAAATACACTCAAAAAAGGAAATGCAAATTACACAATCTATCTAAATGATAAAACTTACTACCAGGTGTCAAAGTCCAGGATACCTTCTATTGACACAATTTCATAAGATATGAGAAAAACATACAACAACTAAGAAGAAATTCTATTCAATGATAAGTGTATTTCTGAAATGGAGATTCATGGAGCAACACAGTCTACATACAAAACAAGTAAGTCTCACAGCATGATAAATTAAAGCTAGAGTTCCCCAGTTCCTGTAGGAATTAAGGGGAAAAGATATACCTTCAACATGCACATTAAATCTAAGATTTATTCTGATTATATAACTGAAATGTAAAAAAGGATCACAGAACCCAGTGAAGCCCGGAGTCACCACTTCTGCAGGAAGGAGGAGGGGTAAGGTTGCTGCCCCATCCTGTGTCCATCCATTTAAAATGTCACAGAATTCTCCCTCAATCTATCTCTCACATTCTAGCTATTAAGACGATGATCAGGCCAACTAGGAAAACTAATAGAATGTCTCCACTAGTAAAGACCTTTTTGAGAATTAATAACTAATAGTAATGGTAGTAGTCAACATTATTAAATGCGTACCATGTGGAAGCCCCATACTAACTAAACACTCCCCTGTGTAATTGGCCAGGGAGCCTGCCGTGTTCCTCTTTATGTTCCCAGCACATAGCACAGCATTTACTATGTAAGAGGCATTCTATTAACAAATTTCCAATAAGAAGATAATAATTTTATCTACCTAAAAGTGACATTAAAGACTGCCATGCTTCCTTAGTGTTTTAAAATCAACTTTTTACTTATAATTCGTATTTACCATCCTTGAAACATTTGTGTAGGTAGTAAGAGTTCATTTTAGAACATTGCTTTGCTCAAACAATTACAAGTAAACAAATGACTTCATTTTGAAATGTTACTCAAGTCAAATTCTTTTGTATTCAAGTTCCTTTTGTATTTTAAACTTAAAAATGATTCTCTTTGAATGTGAATATATTCTCAAAATGTTATATACATGGAGGCCATTAGAATGTCCCTCTTTTTCTTAACTGTAATTATTGCTGAGTTTTCTGGGGGTCATTTTCATCTCTTTTATGAATGTAAGTAGAGCATTGTATTTTCTTTCCCTTTCATCTCTTGTAGCTTCCTAGATCCCCACAGTTTTTCAAAAATAACTGTAAATGATGCAGTTAGCATTCCTGCCAGTTTTTCATCCCACAGATAGAAGGTGTATCTTCTGGACCTGCTGATTTGTAGATATGCCGACTTTCCAAGGACTCACTTAGCTTGCTTTTGTAGATAGCTATTTTTACAAGATCTTCATTACTTCCTGATTGCCCAATATTTTTCTTCCTTTACTCTTTCCAAAGACCAATTTATAAGATAAGTTCAAGGCCCCAGACATGTTAAAGTTATCATTAATTTCAAGATGCTGCACATTTATGAGTCCATTAGTCACAGCATTGATTGTGTCCCTACTGTGTTCAGAGCCTTGTACTTACCAAAGCTAAGAACAGCCTGAGGCTTTTCTCCCTGAGAGCCTCTTCTTATTACAATTTCTTTGTTACTTTTGTCTCATGTTATCTTTTACTGTGGTTTCTTACTCACACAACGTGTTAGTTTGGTTTTATTATCTTCTCGATTTATAGTACACAGTTAATGCTCCTCTTAACAATTCTTAAGAGCATTATCAGAAAGCACACAATGCTACATATTTAGGCTGTGCTTTATTTATGGAATTTTTGTAGATATTTTGTGTCATATGCTTACTTGTTTAATATTTTCAAAAAGTAGACTCATTGATATTTATTAACTTATTCAGCTCATGTAAATGTCTTGATTGGAATAGTACACAAGTAATGGAGTTGATGAGTAGGTTTGATATTATTATTATTGTAGATGTACCATGATGATATTTACCTAAGTAATAATATAGCTGGCTCTTTTTCTTTTAATGGATGATTTTGAAATACGTTATGTCTATTAATAGACTAACAGTTTGTAGGAATTCTAACTCACATTGTGACATTTGGAAATCATAGTTAGCACAGGCACTTGCATTCAGACGCATAGTACATCACTTTTTTGCACGATAAAATGGAAGCAACATGCAACTGCCCATTAATGCTCCATTTATACGCAAAAAGCTGCTTTTGATTAATGCCTGAGTTCCTGTGGCACATTTCAGACTTTCCTTTGGAATATTTGGAGGTATAAACAAGAGTGAGATATTTTGTTCACTCCCTTTTTGTTAAAATATCAGGTGCCTTATTTTTTTTATACCCAGTGATTAATTATTTCTTTGTAACATAATTCCATCATTAGGCAAGACATTTTTGACTCTTCAAATACTGGAGAAGCACTGGATCAAATGAAATGTTAAATGGTTCTTAAGACTTAAAACTATTACAGTTGTTTAATAGGATCATGTTGTAATGGAGGACTTAGTTTATCTGGGAGGCCAATCCAGGGGTGCACACCGTAGCAGGAAGTGCAGGTGGACTCTTCTTTGGCACGGCCCCTCCCGTTGGGCCACAGAGCACTCCCTAATGTCATACAAAGAGCACAGGCTTCAGACTCACACCATTTGGGTTCAGGTCCCAAGGCTGCTTCCGCTCTTTATTCCTTGAAACTGGACAAATTATATTATCTTTCTGAGTTTCACTTTCTGCATATGCAAAGTGAAAAATGTACCCACTTCAGTGTTGTGTGAGATGTCATGTGGTATCATATATGTACAGACTAGCATGAGATCAGGTACTGATATAATTTATCTACAAGTTTCATTTAACAAAACGAAAACAGAATCAAGTTCATTCCTGGCAAGTCAAGCCCATATAGAATGAATGATGTGCACATCACCGACATAAATGCATTCACGGTACTTTATAATCAGTATTTTTCCTATAATGGCTGCACTTATGCCTTCTGCTAAATTGCAAAATGTTTCTTCACTGTCCTTTTCCCTTGATTTTCTTTTTTCTCTTACAAGTGTAGGAACAAGAGAATGACATAGAAGGCATGATAAAGGTCAAATTAATACTACATGGAAAACAAGGAAAAGAAAAAGACTACTCTTTCTCAGTACTTGTAACATGTATTTTTCCATCTGAAGGCCAACTGGTCAGTCTGTGAGTTGGCATGTGAAGTTGGAATTCCCACCAATTAGTGAAGGCATAAGACAAGTGCCGCTTGAACTCTTGTTCAGGGGTTAGATCCCTTTTGCTTTTAAAATTTTGTGTTTGTGTTTTCCTTCTCTCCCAGTCTGAGTTCCCCATCCCTGCAGATACCACACACTCATGTCCATTTGAGAATGTTGTCCTCACTTCTGGGAGGGCCTTCCTGAGCTGTTTCCTGACCCCTGATATTCATCTGTCAGCGTTTAATTTAAGTTTAGCTCCTTTAATAAGCTGCCCTGAAGTCCACTTAGAAACTTCTTTTTCTTCATTTTTATAGGACCTCTATTACAGCACTCTACGATCCTTAAGTATAAAGAGCATTATTTTTCTTATGACATCAGTATGGTGTCTGACACAGAGTAATCCTACAATTAATATGCAGTGATGAACTAAAGACTCTTTCTTTCCTTATAGTAATGCTGATGTGATAAATGCCATGTAACAATTGCTACTAGTTACATAACTCATAATAAGCTGAAACTCTATGAGTCAATTTCTATTCCCTATTCCATTTAATTGTTAACACAGCTCCATAGTAAATGGACATTATTATCCTTATTTTGTAGATGAAACACTGAGATTAAGGAAGGTTGAATCAGTTTCCCAAAGTCACATAAGTAAGTGAGAGGATAGGGAAGCAAACCCAAGTGGGCCTGGGTCCGAAGCCTCAGCTCTTAACTGTATACAAAGTGAGTACTACAGAGCGTTCTTAGTCTTTCTGCCTCAGCTTCTCTAAGCTACTTCTTAAAGTCCTGTGTCCCAACCATGCAGATTTCAGTTACAGCAATTCTATAGTCTAGCTTACTTTTTTCTATTACTATTGAGCTCTATTGCTACAATATAAAACTATAGGTTCTATAGGTGTTGCTACTCTCCCAAGCGGCTTACTTGACGTGTAAACAGGCTCAAGTACAGCTCTCTAAAGCATTAGTCTGAAAACAGAATCTGTTCCAGACTGCGTGCCGCCTTGTAAAGATTCTCCCATTACTCAATGGCATTCTTCCATATGTTTGCCCATCAGTGCCTCCAATGCAAAAATGTCTGCCCCTGGAGTTAAGCACAGTTCAGGCTTCTGGTGGTTTTGTTGTTTCACTGTCTTAAACTCACCTTAAGTGTATTTTAACATTGCACTGTATTACATGAATTTGTATCTGTAGCCCTGCAGGTTGAAGTAATTGTATTAACTCCCAACTTACTGAGCTCTTAGTGTATGACGGACACTATATGAAGTTTTACCTGCATTATCTAATTTAAACTTCATGACCACTCTGTAATGTGATAGTAGTACTGAAGTCATCCTATAAAGAAGAAAAATGAGGTAACTTGCCTGAGGTGACAAAGGCAACAAAGTAAAAGAAGCAGAATTCTACCAATGTGCTGTCTAGTGCTAGAGTCTGAACTGTTAATCACTGCTATATTACCTCCCAATGAGTACATCACAAAATTTATGCTGAATGTAGAAACCATGGCAGTTACTAATATTAAGATTATCAGAATTTCTCATCCATCATGTTACATTTCTGGTGGCAAGTTGTAGACAAAATCTCTGAGTAGGAAGTGAAGATCGTAGACTTACTTATCTGTAAGAAACTTAAAAATAGGACAAGATCCATTTTGCCAACCTTCTTGCTAACAATGGTCTCCATTAGTATATGTTGTATATCATTAATATACTAACTTGCAGTAATTATAGCTGAAAGCAAAGAAAGCTTATAGCTTCGAGCTTCTGCAGTATAAACACAAGAATACAGATGATGTTGTTAGCTGTGGAATAATGTTCACAAGTGCTTATATACCCATTGTTACACTGGGAAAGGCAGTCTTAACAGAAATGTCTGGGGTACCTCAAAAGAATGTGATTCATCTATTTTCTTTCAAACAGAATGTTTCCTATTTTAAAAGATTTCAAAATAAATCCCCCACTGCCCAATATCAAGTGCAATTATTTATGTATTGATTTTAATTAAATGAAGCCAAGAGCCATAAGTGTAAAGGTTTTAAGCTACTGGGCGGGCCCGCTGTTCAGAGGCACTGTCCTGCGTGTCTTAAGGGTGGTCTCAGCTTTATCTGCATATTCTTTAGGCGCCTGAATATGTGAGGAGAGAGCATTGAGTGAAACTCCTCTTGTCTTTATTTTCATTCATCTTACTCGCAAGTGTGATCCCTTATTATTTCGGTTTACAATTATATTACATAGACAAGAAATTTATAGAGTATTTCTATGGTGCTCAAATGCACCGTTTTCCAGAAGGATGTGCTGACAGCAAACCAAATAGAAGTGACAAAAAAATGCATGTCTAAAAAACATTAAATTTTGTTGTTTTTAAAAAACAGAATGGTCAGTTATATCTTAGTGTTGAATTAAATCCTGTATCTTAGTGTTAAAATAATTGGGTTGATAAACACATTGCTTTCCAGTGTTGCTCTCTGTGAGGTACAATAAATTGGTTTCCTGGAGGAATTCCTGTGGGAATCTCACTTGTTTATAAATACGCTTTCTTTACTAATATTAAGGGTTCATTAGTTTTTATGTTTTGTAAATTTTCGTTAAAATTAGCACTTACAGAAAGTACTTTAAAAAGGATGTGAGATAATCTATGGAAAATTATCCTTTCTTTTATCATGACAGATAGATAGATAGATGGTGATAGATAGACTGATTTTTTTAATTTGATGTCCCTTTTAATAATTCTCCTTATCTGATCAGTAGATTACTAAAGAAATAGGAGAATCTTACACAGGGTTTTTTAATTGGCCAGTTTCTACTTCTAAAAATTGTCGATACTTTTCTAATTCTCCCCTTTTAATCCTCAAGGTTACATCTGCAATTTGCTACATTATTGAGGTCATTCAAAATAATATATAGACGCCTTAGTATTTTCTATTCTTCACTGATGGCTTTACTGTCCTTTCTCCTGATTTGCTGTAACAGAGCTCACTCACAAGCATTCCCTGTGCGTCTGGCTTCACCTCTGTTTTGCAGCTGCGGCTGCTTGCCTCTGAGCACCCCTCCCCCTTCCACTTTGCACATCGTAGTGCTAGTTGTGAGATCACCTTACAAATAAATGAAAACCTTCAGTGTTAGTTCTGAAACAGCAAAAACCCATCAATCAAGACAAGTCAGTTGAATTATGAAGAAGTGTTTACTTTTATATCTCTAGGAATCAGCCAATGGCCCTTTCGTCAGGTCTGCTTTTTCTCTGGAGGTTGGGACTTGGTATCCTGATCCTTCTGGTTTTGTCCTCTCTTTTCAGAAGCTAGAAGAGTTGGAGAAATTACCTGGATCATCTTCTGGGATGGCGGGAAGGGGAAATGTGGGTACACAGCTGCAAAAGAGGGTGCTCTTCTGTGTGTGTGTTAAAATAGCTAAAACCCTGACTGCGATGATGGCAAATGTGGAGACACCAACACAATGAGATGAGCGATCTCATGTGCTAAAAGCAACATTTTAATCAGGATCACAAAAATCTGAATGTAAAGCTTTTCTTTTCATCCAGATCCTCCCTAGGATGCACCAAATCTCTCATAAACTGCTAAAGGAGGAGGAAGCAGGTGCAATTAAATTGACTATTTACATCCTGATGTTGAGCATTTATATTACGCAGCAATTCCACTCTTTGGAAATATCCCAGGCTCTTCATAGCATCGCTCTACAACATAGCAAAAACACAATAAAATGACCTTCAAACGCTGAGAAAGTAAATAAATTGTGGTATATTCACATAAAATATTACACTATTGTCACAACAAATGAACTACACTAACAAGCATCAGTGTGTGTGAATTTTAGAATAAATTATTGAGTGGAAAAAAAGCTCAAAGTGGGCAACTACTTTTAAAAACAAACTAAAATGACAAGTATCTACTGATATGATACGAATACAACAAAACCTATAAAACAGGGAATGTTAGGACTAATGAATTTGAGACTTAAAATAATGGTTACCTCAGGTGGGGAAAACTTGGGGGTAAAACGAGGAACCATGTGATTAGAGGCATTTCAGTTGCTATGGCTGTGCTAGAAATTTACACCACCCCCCCCATATTTGGTGTAATAAAACAGTTATTTATCGTGCTCCAGGTTTCTGTGAATCACAAATGTGGACATGGCAGAGGCTTCGTACAGCATGGTGACTTGGCTGCAAGGGCAAGTATCTTCACAGAGAGCCACTGGGAGCTAAGAGTTTTTATGACTTAGTCTTGGAAGTTAGGCTGCATTGCTCCATTTTAGCAATCAAGGCAGTCACAAAGTTCCCACCAGGTTCAAGAGGAGAGAAACAGCCTCTTTTTAAAACATGTTTTTGCTAACACAAGGTTTTGGAAGAAACTCGGGGACAAGAAATATTGCTTTGATCATTTCTAAAAAATTCATTCTACCAGAGTCCACTCCCTGACCACAAAATTTACATCCCTACCACATACAAAATAGACTCACCACCTCCTCATGGTCCTCTCAAAGTCTCAGCCCATTACAGCACTGGGCTCGGGCTCAAGGGTGAAAACATTCTCCTCCAGATCAGGTATAAATGAGGCAGAAAATGATGTTAATGAGAAAACTTCAGACAGAGATTCCAAACATTATTGTAACTTATTAATGCCTGAAGGACATATATGAAGCCTACACATGAAAACCTAATCAGGAGTAGGGACAAAACTAAGGATCCTAGGCAAATTGTACAGTGGGCCACGGGAAGTAATAGTGAGGCCAGAAGGAGGAAGGGGAGAAAGATGGCCAGCAGACCCAAGCATAGTGTTTAGGGGGCAAGATGACCCCACCTGGGTCCGGCCACAGGCACCCTAAGGAAACAGACTGGGAATGGCCACAGCAGCAGCATCCAGGGGCAGGTCACTGGTCGGGGCCTCTCTGGCTTGGAGCAGAGTAGTTCTCACTGAAGGTATGGAAGAGGACCGAGGGATCGGGGCCCCAGTGGGGCTGGCCAGTTTCATGACAGGCTTCAATCAAGGAAGGGAGCCTCGGGGAGAGCCAGTGTCAAGCCTAACAAGTCTTCTCTAACACTCTTCAGCCTGCGAGACTTGCCCTCATGTGTTCCTATTACTCTCCATCACAGCACATGTCCCACTATATTGTGGTTGCTTATTTACTGTCAGAAACTCAAACTGAGGGCAGTAGCACGTCCACAGTAGCATTGCCATATCCCAGATCTTCACCTACCGTAAGTCACTAGCGGATGCTGATACGTGTATCTTGCTAAATATGAGTTGACTAGGCGAAAGTGGTAAATCTACAGTACAATTAAGTAGGAGCTGGGGGTGGAGATTGAGGGGTAACAGATTTTCAGAAAGGAGAGTAGGGAAGTACAGGTATGAGTGTGGTGACAGCCCATGTTGGTTGAGTGACAGCTGGAAAAATAGAGTTAAGCTTTGGCACAGAGCACCCACAGGTGTTGGAGGAGAAATACATGCATGTGTGTGTGGAAATGCGTTTGTGAAGTGTGAAAAGGTTTGCTATTTGGGGTGGGAAGAATGAAAATGATGTATATCAACCTCTGCAAATGGAGTAAAACTGATTCCAAATTTTATGTGTATTTGCTCAATATTTGCTCAGGTATAGGATAACATACACGATTTCATCATATATGTCACCTGACAACTTGAGAAAGCCAAGAACGTACTGTTCCAAGCATAGTAACCATATATCTCAGGTTTCTTCTTTTACTGTAGTTAAGGAAATTGGTCTTATATATTTGGATGTTCACAAATGAGATGCTACCACGGAAAGTTTGGAGGGTACTCTAAAACTTAATAACAAAGCCTTATTGTAATTTCTTATTGCCTGAATAATGGATGTGATCTACCTGTATTTTCAAAATTACTAATACATCAAGAGATAACCCAACTTTATAATCCCGGTAAGGATGTACAGTGCATATTATGCGATGAAACTCATTACCAGAAATATAAAGAAGGCAGGAGTCCTTGTTACCAACCCAGAAAAGTGGCATTGCTCATGGTCTGCATATGATGGGTACAAATTAGCCAGGATACTATGGAAGTCACTAATTATCATGGATATGATTTCCCCATAATTGGCCCAGAAGTTTAGAGATATATCATGAACGACCATTGTCAGGTATTTTATTTATTTATAAACTAAAATCAAATGCTGTACAAAAAGATCATTCGGTATTAAAATAAGAGTAAAGAAAGAAAGAACTCTGTATACTTCCTTTGAACTATTAATATGGCAGCGGAAAAATTTGATGAAAGAAACATGCAAATTGCACCTTCCCCCAGAGGAGCCTGACTGACTGTGGGTGTCTGGGAAAGCGCAGCACTGGGTATTCTTCCCCGTAACAGAAAAGTTCTCCTGACACCATCTGTCTGTCCTCACCTACCAAACATGTCTGCTCCATTCTGAGAAAATGTCTCTCGGCAACTTTCTTCTCATAAAACAAAGTTATGAAAATAAACTAGCATTATTCATGAACATTTCACCAGTTTGAAACAACATGTGCAAAATAAAAATAAAATTTGGAAAACCACGTCTCAGGAAAAGCACAAATTCAAACCACAAAGAAAAAAAAAAGAGAAATGAAAGAAAAAAGAATCAGCCAGCCCCATAATAATTTTAAAAAGTTTCTTGAAGTAGCTAGGCAGGCTCACTTGCCAGTCAAGCCTGAGGTTGAGAGGATATAACCCTTTTTTGCATTACATAAAATAGTTTCTCCTTAAAAAAAAAAAAATCCACACTCGCTACGCAGCCCTTGTGGTTACCCTTGAAGCACAATAGAAAGGCAGTCCAGACCCTCAGAAAAATACATTTGAGTGAACTGAATGACTTTAAAGGAAATAAGAAAATGACCTCCAGAGCAGTAATCTTCAGAGGGATATTTATATTTTAATCTTGCTGGAAATTTTGCTGCTTATCAAAGCCGGAAAGTAAAAGCGGTGGCTGGGGTTGGGCTTCCTATCTCCCGGGGCAAGTATTTTTGCCACACATAGTACTTAGTTTTTCATGAATCCTGACTCGAAGTGTGTCTCCTTTCTGGTCATTTCTATCACGTTTCTTGCTCCTGATGGCATATGTGACGCATTTTAAAGAGTAGAAACAATCCAACCCTGTCTTTGGGAAGCTTACACTCTAATTCAGGTATTTCAGGCTCTTTTCTTATCCACCCTGAGAAACATATTTTATACCACAATTGAGCAGACACACACATACAAAACCAAAAAAATACTTGTATTTATTTTTCTGGATTGAAGAACAACAGGTAATAAGGAAATTTCATGAAAAATATTAGGGTTAAGAGAGAATTTTCCCCCAATGTTCTCTTGATTGCATAGTTATGATGTAAGTAAATATATGAATCACGGAGCAGAATGTATCTATATATCACATGTACATGCAAACATAGTAAACAATTTTAGAAGCACAATTAGATAACTAATTAGGTTGAAAATTAAGTTTCATGATTAACTGACTCCAGGCCCACCCAAGATTTTGTGAGGTTCTCTAGAACCTTAGCGCTTTCTAATTTGCTGAGTGTCACAAGTTTGATAATATTATTTAAATGATTACAACCTAATAATCTTTGAAAATTAAAGGAGTGGGACAAAATACCTCTACTTTGTATTGAGTATTTGCTGTGTGGTTGACACTATGCTGAGAAATTCACATATACTGTTTTGTTTAGACTTCTTAACAAGACTATGACCTAGGTATATTAATTGCCCATTTCAGAGGTAGGAAAACAAAGACTCAGAGAAGTGAAGTAGAGAAAAAGTCCAGACTCAAGACTGTCTAGCTCTGAGTCACATCTGCATGGTGCCTATCTCTAACAGCCATGAGCATCGAAGTAGCAGGTGTCACATGTAAATCAGGAGCACACATGCATCAAGTTGCATCTGTAAATAGGTATAAACATGTTTACCCCAATGAAAGTGTCTTCCATGCATCTCCAACTAAAAACCATAGAAAGGGAAGCCTGAGAGAGGAGACCTGATGAGACCAGTACGGGTTACAGCTGTCATGTTAACTTCTTAAAGGGTGTCAACTGTAACACAAAATTCTTCATTTCAGGAACCTACGTCCTTTGCAACATATTATTCTCAATACCTCTCCCCCTGTTCTTCTCTCCCCCCACCTCTGTCTCTCTCTCTCTCTCTCTCTCTCTCACACATACACACACACACACACACACACACACACACACACACACACACACCACTTTCAGGTTCTTTATTCCTTTGGGGCAGGTGAGTTGTCAAGCTACTAACATTCTTTTCTTGTGGGATCTTTGTCATTGATGCATTTGAGTGCCTCATCTGATCATTTTTAAGAAGAGATACAAGCTTGCAAAAGCCCTCATTTAAAAAGCACATTATAAAATATTTTTCTTAAGAAAAGAAAAATGTTCCTTTTCTGGGGTCAATTAGACAAGTTGTACTAATTAATAGAAAAGATTTAAATTTTATATTTTCTGGTTTTGACAGTATTAAATTAGACTGGCCTATCGATAAAACTGCACGTTGTGAAGTTTGAGGTGAGCGCCACAGATTCAATTCTAAATCTAAGCTCAAATGCAAATTGAATGTACATCTTTAAATGGATTTACTTTTGCTCTTACTCATTCAAAGAAGAAATGTATCCTTTAATTCAGAATCATTTAGGAATCTATCTCTTCTATTTTTTCCTTTATTTCTCCTTTCCACCTTCCTTTCTTCTTCTCCTCTTTTGGGTTTACAGAACTCATATTTGTAGACAAGGGAAGAACTCTGTTGGTATATGGAGGCATAATTTAATTATGCAAAATAGGAAGATGCTCTTTATATTTGGTCTTCTGGGCTTGAAACAATGTCATTAATCAGACTCTCATAAGAATTATTTTAGATATTTCAAAACAGCAGCTCTCCTGTTTTTGTTCCTCACATAAAATCTAAATCCTTTCTCTACCTACCTTGTATCCAGCAAGTAATGATTAGGAACTGTTGAAATCTTTACATTATCTTAGTAATGTGCCAATTAAAGAAAGTGTTTTTATCCAGATTACAAAGATTTGTCTGAGGTGGCCACCACTTTGTTAAGGTTGTTTTGTGGACATCTTCATAATTAATGGAAAAATCATTAGGAATTCAGTCTTTATTAACCCCTATAGCTGCAGGGGCCCATTTCATCTTAATTGCATTCATTTGGCACTGGCAGTATTATACAGCATAATCACTAATAAATGATCTTTTAATTTGTACCAATCAACGGAGCTTGCTTTCATGCCAATATTCCTGTTTCTTTGATGTTGACCTGTCTTGATTTTTGATCATTTGGGCTTAAGATGATTTACTGGAAAATCAATATCAATACCAGTACTGCTTGTATTCATACATCTGTGGTTAGGTTCTATTTGAGTGTATTTTGATTGAAATAAGAAGTGCTTGATTACCCATTCAGATGAGGGGCGGGGCATAATCCAGCTGGGAAATCTGGTACTGTATTCTTATTTAAAGGAAAATAATTAGAAACTGTAGGAAAACTGAAGATTCAGGAGAGCAGTAGAGGTAACACTTCAGATGCCACTAATTAAGCAACTTTGTCCTCCATCTCCTAAAGGCCTTCACCAATAGCGTAATATACTATTACCCATTAGCAAGGACAATGGGGGCTTTGGTTACACTTGTTAATGGGAAACCCCGAGACAGTTTCTCTCATTATCCCCCTGTCAGCACTGTCTCTGCAGTGCAAAGTGGTCGTCATTGTTCTGTGGGTCAGCTAACCAGAAACCAAGCTACTGTAAAGAAATATTCTGCAGCTAATTGAAAATGACTGAAAAATCCCCTTATCATGCAGTCACCTCCCTTTATTTGTTGAACAATGGAACATATATGGACTATGTGGGGGAAAAAGGAAAGTTCAGGCTATGACATTGAATTTTTCCTGACTAATACAACTACAAAGAAGTCTTTGAAGATAATTCCAGGGGAAAAATCCACTCACTTTTTTTAGAGATAATGACAGTAAGACGTTAAGTTAGTGTAGAATGTTGCATTTGCTGTTCTGAAGAGTGCTTTATGTTTACATGATCCCCTTCACTAGAGGAACTCAAAGCTTTTCCCATAGAACTGCTGAAATTCTCATTATCGTAATGAGCGAATGGACCAAAACTGGAAGAGCCACAAGGAACATGAAGCCTAATCACATATTCTAAGCTGGGCTGTTTTCCAGAACTCTTAAAGACAATTTCGTATAAGGTATTACCTCACTTTAAATAACTCAAAACCTGGAAAATACAAATTTGCAGAAAAAAAAAAAACAAATCAGAGTTTTTATACATAAAGGAAAGGGGAAAGAAGAAAGACTGGAATAATTCCTATATTTAGAGTTTTATTCATTGTTCTTTCCTTTAAATCATAAGATTCCGAAGTGCATTTAAAATATGGTTTAAATATTCAAAATGGTAGACAAAATATAAAGATACATATCTTACAAGGAGGAAGCCTTAATTTGTATATCTGCAGAAGTTTTCTATTTTATCACCTCAGGAAGATTTAGCAATGGTCCACGTGGCAGCAGGCTGGAAGAACAACCGAGCTGTTACCATTCATTTATCATTTCCTTCAATCAACATTTATTGGAAACTGTTCTGTTTCAGGCAAGGTTGACAGGCAGAGGAGATACAAAATAAATTATATATGACACTTACCTTAAGAAATTCACAATCTAGTGGAGGAAATAACACAAATTTATAATTATATTACAGTGTAGTAAGTGAAACAAACTATGTATAGCTAACTGCAGTATATAAAGTAAACGGTACACAAAGGAAAGATAACTAATGCAACTTGAAAGTGTTAGGAAAGGTTTGTATGAAGAACTAACACACCCGCAGAGTTTTAAACATGAGAAAAAGTTACCTAAGCATGTGGTAAGAACAGGAAGTGGTAGTCTTTGAGCATATTTCGGGAGTGTCATGAATACAGAAGAGAAGTAATAGATAATATGTTGTAAGTAGAGTATTAAAAGCAAGCAGTTCAAACAAGCAGAGAATAGAGAATAAAAGAGGTTGGAGAGATAGACAGACACCAGATTCCTGCCGCCTCTGAGTTTACCCTACAGGATGTGGGAAATGGAAGAGTCGGCTTTGCATTTAGATACATCACCCTGACCACCAAGTGGAAGGCAGATGTTCTGAGGAAAGAACAGAGATAAGGCTATTATTAAGCAGCATCCTGTTTCAGTAATCCAAACAAGGATGAAAAGGGCTTGAATTGAGTTGTAATTGTGGGAGACATCAGTTTACAATGGGAAACCACTAAAGATAAGCTTGAGTAAAAATCCTCAGGTAGAGTGTCCAAAGTAAAAAGAGTAGTATGCTAAGGATAGAGCTAGGATATAAAAGTGTTACAGATAAGTAAAGGATTCACAAAGTAGTCTGAGAAGGACAATTGGAGATATAAGAAAAATTATGAGGGTGAGGCATGGTAAATTCCAATGAGGTAAAGACTTTCAACCTAGAACAAAGTAATCAACTATGCCAAAAATAAAGAGAAAAGCTAGGCGCAAGTAAAGCCTTTAGAATATTGAATGCATTTGCATTTCAGGGGTTATTAGTAACTTCATGAGGCTAGTTGTGTGGGAGTTGAAAGGGTAAAGGCCTGAGGTAGGGCACTGAAGAGATGGGAATGGTGGGTGTGGACGTTTTTCAAGCAATTAGGGTGAAAAAGAGATCAAGTTCAACGCATGGCTATTTGGGAGTAGTGACTCAAGAGAACACTTTCTAGGATGGGAGAAACTTCAATGTGTTTTCAGGCTGAGGAAAAGGCTCTGGCAATACAGTGCAGAAGAGGCTAAAGAGTAAGCTATGACGAGGGCTAAAGAGAAACAGGTGCTGGGACAAGAGCAGTTCAGAGGATCAACAGCGGAACCCAATCACCATAGATGAGAAAAGGAAATGGGCCAAATTGGGTACAATAGATTAAGAGGTCTTCGGTGATGTCAGGAGTTGTGGTGCAAGTAACAAAGGGAAGGAGCTAGAAAGCTAGGAATTATCATTAGGGAGCATGGTCAATTCCAAACGTCTGACAATGGTTTGTGAGGTTTTTGGTGGTGCACAATTGGTTTGAAGACTTCAAAGGATATTTAGATGAAAAAGGCAAGTCCAAAGTTCTTGTCTTCACCCAGGCTTATTTAGATCCCCTGTGATCTAAATCTTGAAGATTCTAAACTGACTGGGCCTCTTGCATTTTGACCATCAAAGGCAATTAAGGACCAATTACTCTAGATCATCATATTATAAACCTTTTCCCTAGCTTTGTGACATGTCAATCAGGTGAGTCGCCCCATCACCCCTAAAAGAGCCTATGGAGTCTCTGGGTAAGTTTTTTTTTTTTTACAGTGGGTTTGACCCAATTAGCAGATATACGTGTGTGTGTGTGTATACACATATGTTTGTGTGTGTGTTTTACTGAAAGACTCCCCAGAACCTTCCATAAAGCTTGTGAGCATTGTGATTGTCCAAGAGGAGGGTATAGTCTGCAGATTCAAAGACTTATTTGATGATAACATTTCAATCCACAAAATGCCTTTAACTCATTGCAGAGGTCATGGAAATTGCATTGCGTGGTTATTGAATGATAACATCTTTTGCTTTGAAATGCTGACTAATTTCACTTTAGCTTTAAATTTCTTTTGAGTTAGTGAACTAGTGCAAGTTAGTTTAGATAACTATATTAATGTTTCTTAATTTTACTAACATGTGGGCTCCATTAAATATTTACTACATGTGCTGCTTGTGGAGAAGTAGCGAGCGAGGAGATTTGGATTGGTCCTCTGTGTCAGGCTCTGGGCCCGGAGCAACGGGACGGAAAAGAAGCCTGGCCCGTGCAGTCAGTGTTTCCTGACATTCCTTCTGAAGACACACGCCTTTGCATTCTAGGCCACTGCAGAATTTTTAGCCTAATACTCCTTCTTGTGAGATCTTTTTCTGCACCTTTATTATTCCTGGCATGAATAATACTCTTGGCTGTTCCAAATTTGTTCTCTTTCCTTTCCCATTTATGATCTCCTGTTTTGTCTTCTCATGCCACACTGAAAATAGCAGTTCATGTTGATATTGTCTGTACCATTTAAAATTTCAAATACTTCAACTGAATCTACTCCAGTGAATGTTTTTCTAGACTTCACACTTTCAGGTGTTTTAGTCTGTCCTCAGACTTCCTATCTTCAACCTTGCCATGTTTTCAAGCTCAAAAATATCTTCTGCAATTTTGGTAGCTTCACATGGTCTCTAAAGAGCACCGTTGATCGAGTTCTCACATTCTTATACATATGCTCTAATTATCTAGACATGTCTGTCTTTGAAATCTCTTTCTAAAGTTCTATGAAAAAGTTATCCTACATTTTTGAGATTGTAAATTTCTCCAAAATGTATTTTAAAGTTCTGGTTTTCTTAGTAACAAAATCAAGGCCTTGCTATTTTTGTTATGTTTTTAAATATTTCTTTTAAAAGTCTGATTTAAAATTATGCTGTTCATTGATACTCATTATTTCCTTCAATTTAATAAGGTGTTATCTGAGGTTATGTTAAAAAATATGACTACCTCATTGATGAAATTCTTTAAAACAGTTTTTTTCTGTCACCGAAATGTATATTTCATCACTTATTGAAAGAATTTTTTAGTACCCCAAAGAATCACACTTTGCTAGAAATTTCAACAAAACATAATTTCTATCCATTCTGCATTTTTCTATTGTCTCTAAAAATTCTGATATTTAGAATGAAATATGAATTAAAGATCATGGAAACCACCCACCGCCCCCCACTCCCCAAAATCCATAATGGTAAGATGATTATAAAACTGGGAACATCAGCCATTCGCATTTTTACAAAGCTTCCAAACAATGTGGAATTATTTAAAACAACCAACCAACCAACCTACAAGCAGCAATAAAATGAAAACAAAACCAAATGTTAGAGGATACTCTGTCAAAATGAAGCATGGTTATCCATAAGAAATTATGGTGAGGCTTTTCATAGGATTACACTTCTGGATTTCTGATTTTTGACATGACACTTAAAAAAGCAAAATAGAAATGTGCTGATTTCTTTTCATTTGGTCACATATCATTCAACAAGACTTCAAGCTCATAGCATACAATCAAAGCTATCATGTTCACTAAAAGTCTCTGGAGAGCAAGGTAGGGCACCCTTCACCCAGGCTTCTTCACACAAAGCCGACTGCGAGTCATTGCCTCGCCCTCATCTTCTTGGAGAGAGCTGCTCACTTAATTGCTTATTTGCCCCCTGCCTGACCAGTGGAAGAATAACCTTTCTAGGGCATTCCTCCGCAGTTCTGTGTGATTTGATCTTTCTTTGGTGACCTGGGCCATGCCATCCCAATATGTGAAGAAGCAGCAAATTGAAGTCAGATTCTTATTGGAATGAAACTCTCATTTTAAGAAGAAATTCAGATCTATTTAGCTTGACCTTGGAACTTGAATTAAATCTTTAGACACTCAACTTTCTCCAGGGAAGTATGAGGTTTATATGAATTTGAGTGTATTAAAACTAGACTGGCTCTGATCTACGTACCAAGTTGGTTAATTTTTCATTTAAAGGACAAAGGGTTTCACGGGAACTAATTTAACTGACTTAATTTGTGATATTCACATACCAGTTTATATTCTAAACCAGGAGAGGTTTTTTAAAACCATTAACATGTCATTAAAAAAACATAATATGTTCACTGATTGATGTTTGGAAGGCAGCTACAGTTGCCTATGGCTGGGGACTTCTGACATGCTTCATTTTTTACCTTTGGTACTAACCAATTGTGTGACCCTATATGGGGCACTCCACCTTTCTCTGATTCATTCTCTGATTAATAAACTAGGGTTGTAATAATTCCCTCTTCTATCTTTCTCAAAGGAGTATACTGAGAATTAACAACTTAATGGTCACAAAATACATCAAAATGATCAGTTAAAAACCAATATAGTAGGACTATATGTTATGAAAACATACTCGAAATGTATTTTTTTATCAGAAAAGATTACTGCTCTCAGATTTATTATGGAAATAAATAAGAATAAATTGCCTTGTTTTGTACTTAATCTGTTCATGTATGTAGATTTATAGGAATTCTGAATTAACAAAAACAAAGAAATCAAGTGCATATTTGAATATCACATTCACAATATTCCTAAATAATTTTTCAATATCTTATCTTTTCAGTATCTTTTAAAAAATGATTTGAGAGAGAGGGAGGAAGAGAGAGAGAAATAGAGAGAGAGAAAGAGAAATATCAGTTTGTAGTTCTATTTATTTATGCATTCATTGGTTGTTACTTGTATGTGCCCTGACCAGAGATTGAACCCACAACCTTTGCATATCAGGATGATGCTCTAACCAACGGAGCTACCTGGCCAGGGACAGTTCAGTATCTGTTAGCTGTTTAATATTTAACCAGTGCTAGAAACGTCTCTTGATTAACCCTACTTCACTCCATCTCTCTTGTACTTTGCTGTTTGAAATGCAATATTTGCATTCATTTTATTCTATATGACCTTTGTAAGAGTTTTAAAGTCATTTCCTATCATTGTTCTTTCCTCCCATCAGTTTATATATTCTCTGTGTCAGAGACTGTGTATCTCTTTACTTTATCTTGGCTCAGTGCACCCATTACTAGACCACAATAACGGTTTAGAAGTAATGTTTGCTGGAGGTTGAATTTAATTGATGGATCCTTTCTCATCTTAATTTTTCCCTGTCTTTATTTTAAAAATCATGGACCTCACCATGATAGAAGTCAAATAGCCACACATCTTGTGAACACTTAGAAGATCTTGTTACACTTAAAGGACATAAATTTTTATGCAATCTTGTGTGTAATTTTACTGTTGAGAAAACACAAAAATGATCATTACATTACCAGTAGAAAATTATATTTTCCCGTATGAATCTTGCTGCCTTGAAAGAAATCAACTATGTGAATATTGAAAAGAAAGGAGCTTACAAGAGCGGGGAATGAGGCATAGGGAGGAAAGTGATAGAAGCACAATAATGCCTTAATTTTCAAGGGACAAATTCAGTGCCATCTATTCATAAATAAGCTAAATGATTGGTATTTTAAATATGTATAAAACAAGCTCTCAAACATATTTTTTGTTTTGACTTTTTTTGATGTTTTTCTTTTTTTAAAAGATTTTACTTATTTTTAGAGAGGGGAAGAGAGGGAGATAGAGAGGGACAGAAACATCAATGTGTGGTTGCCTCTCATGCACTTCCCCACCGGGGACCTGTCCTGCAACCCAGGCCAAGAATCCAACCGGCGACCCTTTGGTTCACAGGCCAGCACTCAACCCACTGAGCCACACCAGCCAGGGCTATTTTTCTTTTTAAATATATTGGTTCATTATAAAGATCTGCATATAAAAATATTTCTATAGCTAAACAATAAGAGAAATACCCGACACTATTTATCTTGCCATTAAAAACCTTGGAGAATTTTCCTAGATTCAGTTATTCGAAAAACAGAAAGAAAGAAGTTCTCAGGAGCACTTTTGCCCTTCTATCCAATTGACATTGCAAGTCTATCTTCTCTTGAATAGTGTCCAAGTTTGCCACTCTCAGTGCGAGCTTGCTGTACAGAGTTTAAAATATATTTTGGTGCCATAACCATCACGAGTAACAGCCGTGATAAGATGAAGATAAAAGTATCTGAGTGGTATTCCAAAATAAAAGACAAGGTCATTCTCCAATCCTGTCTAATTTATATTTTCTGAAATTCATTCACTTCATAAAGTTTAAAAATATTTGCATAAAATTGTGCAAAGCATTCTCTTATTTTTCTCTGTATACCAAAATTCTTGTTTCTAACATCTGTTTTCTTTTTCAATCACTCCTAATTTTTCCTTTGACTAGTTATTGATTTATCAGTTTTATTTGCTTTTTCCTTTTGTTCCCAAAGGACAAGTTTTTTTAATCTATTTTGCAATTTCAACATTTTCTGTCAATTCATATTTTGTTTTTATGTCGATTCATTATTTCCTTCTTTTTCAGTTATCTTCCTCTAATCCCTAAATATTAATATGCCAGATTTTCTTCTGAGCCTAGCTTTAGTTATGTCCTACAGGTTTTGCTATACAGTGAATTTATCCAATTTTATTTTCTTTACAGTCTCCAATTTAGTGGAGTTTCTTCTTTTCAGTTTTTAAAAAAGAATTTTCTTATGTTTTTAGGAAGACTTTACATTTAAGCATTTCCAAGTTGTTGGGATTTTTTACTATGGTTTTATTATTAATTTCTAGTTTTGTCACATTGTAATCATAGAATGTAGTCGATGTAGTTGTATATTTTTAATTGTGGTTTTTCTCTATGATCTAACATTTAAGTAATATTTGTATATAGTCAATGAGCACTTGAAAAATGAAGTAATTTTAAGTATGGAATTACTCTTATTGCTAATCATTTTATGTAGATCCTAATAGTTATACTTATTTTTTATCTACATGGCTAGGATTGAGAAATGTTCTTCTAGATTTTTAGAATTCTGATAATTTTTGCTTTACACATTTTGATACTATGTCACTTGACACATTTACTACAGTTGCGTTTTTACTATCACTTATATCCCTTATCACAAAGTCTGTGTTTTACAATGTATTTTGTAAACCATTATAAAAGTTGAGGTCCTGACTTTTTCTTCCCTCTTCCTCTTCTTCTTCCTCCTCTTCTTCTACTGCTTTGGGATTTTTAAAAAAACTTATTTTACTTTCCACCTATTTGATATCTTCTGTTAGTCTAATGCCCTATATACTGCATAAAATTGAATTATATTATGCTATCCAGCAAGACTCTGTTGTTTTATAGGTAAATGCATTGTATTTATATTTTACTATAACAGGTGTTTTGTCTTAAGTTTCTTCTTTCATGTAATGATTTTTGTTGTTATTTTTGTTAAACCTCCCTTCCCCTTCCCCAACTTTTTAAATATATACAAAAGGCTTTATTTTTGGATTGATTTTAACACCAAGAAGAATACAAATAAAAGAACTTCCTCAACATTTTTTGTTATTGACTGAATAACAAAAATGGATAGAACACTCTTCACTGAGTTAACTACTTATAAGGTTATATCCTCACTTTGAATAACCTTACATCTTTTCCCAAGAACCTTATAATTAAAAAAAAAAATGAGCAGCCTTAACATTTTCTTCCTTCTCTCTTTCTTGACAATTTTTGGTTAGGTACATTATTTTTAAAATGTCAAATTTCATTTATCTCTATACTTATAATTTCTAATTGTTATTTCATACCAAGGCTTGCTCAAGTTTTTAATTTAAATTCATGGCTAGATATTTTCATTAAATAGTTATTTTCAAAGAGACCTCTAGATTCTTTATTTTGAGAGATGTGTTTCACAGATTTTGAAAATCTCTGTTACTTTTATGCATATACCACAATTTCACTGGTCATAACATTTTTGTCAAAGTTTTAAGCAAGTTGTTCTTTCAGTGAGTGTGCTGTGTACATTTATTCATTGTTTTTGGAAATTTAATGTGCCTGTGGACACTTTTGTCCTTTGTTTTACAGATTATTTAATGTTTCTGGCTATTTTCCCATTGGATTAAGCTTTTACCTTAGCAGTTAAATACTTCTATTAAAACATATTTGAGTATTGATTGATTTATATATGTGACTTTTCTCAAGAAATCCCTCATGGCAATCAGATTTCCCAGTTTCTATTTTTTTAGGGAAGTTTTATTTTATTACAACATTAACTATTGTTTCTATTTTACTTGCTTTTTTAAAAATCTTCCTTAGAAACATGAATACGTATACATGGAATATCCTTAACTTTCTCCAATACCTACAATGTTCCTTTTAATCCTTTTCCTGTCTCTCTTCTTTTATATTGTCTTATATAATTTTTCCAAGCCTGAACCGCATGACAGTTTGAAGCAGTATTTATTCTGTTTCTCTAGGCTTAATTTTATAGTTTCAATTTATAAAATGGTTTTGTTGTTTGGCTCAATTTCTCTTCAGGCTGCTGTTAGTTTATTTGTTATATTATTCTAGTGTGTTATCATTGTTTCTTTTTGTTTTTATATCTCATTTAGGCCTTTATTTCAGTAATTTTTTTCTCCTTAAATTTATGAGAAATTTTTTATTTACTGGAGTTATTTTTTTTCTTCTGCACATATTTTTTAATCTGTACTAGTTTTATGTTCTTTCTCTTCTTTTAGTGGTATGTACACAGGGTCACCTATGAAGTTCCTTCAGTATGTTAGTCCTGTTTAAAATGGACAGTGTTGCCTGAGCATACTATCAATATTTCCCCAAGAATCATGTGGGAGATATGAGAACAGTGGGATGTGTTGACCAGCAGCTGTGTACATGTACTCACTCACACATGCGTGTGTTCATAATTTATGGCTTATTGAACAGTTTGCCTTCCAAACCTTGTCTAAAACCTCGATTTCAAGAGAAAATGAAGATATGATGTGTTTATCATTCATCTCTACAAAATTCCATATCTGTATTATTTGTTAACATGTTAATACAATCTGGGTCAACTAACATGTTTTGAACACATACATTTTCACGTGATTATGTACTAGATCCTGTAGAATCTATTTCAGGTTTAAGAGTATCCATAATTGTGGGACTTAATAGAAAATAAAACTGATGGACCCATGAGATCTGGATTCCAGATATAGCTTTGGACCCAGTGATTTTTTTTTCTAAAATGAATATAGGCATCAAAATTCAGAGAAAAGTTACGTATTGTCAAATAGTAAGTTTTGATGTTGAAAAAATAGAACAATGAATTGGAATTATTTGCCTTAAACTGTAATTGTCTCCATATTGCATTTTGAAATGTCTTGGAGTGTCCTATGTATGATTTAAAAAATTTTATATATATATATATATATATCTCCTTAAAAAAGGCAACTGATAAAAAACCTACATTGTGCTTACATTGAAAGCTATCAGAAAAAGAATTTATAAAAGAAAGACCCATAATTTGATGGAAAAGAAGGATAAGAAAAAGCCAAGAGATTCTGATAGGTCACTTCTCATATACAAGCATTTAGTCTACAGTAATCTTCCACGACTGTCAGATATGATTGAAAGATAATGCTAGATTTTTTCTTGCCACAATTTATAGCATGTATCCATTAGGAATAATTATGGTTGCATGATTTTGCTAGCTGTTATCTCTACAAGTGTTACTAATGGTTTTATCAATTACTCCCTGTCCAATAACTGCATGGTTGTAACCTAATTTAAAGACACTCTATCACCAGGCTGATTTGTGTAGTAGTAAATGACAGCATTTGAGACACCAGCCAAATGACTCACTTCAGTGACTTAGTCTCTAATAATTAACAATTAGTAGGTACCTAGAGAAAGCTCAAGAGACTGGCGTTCCCATGTTTCTGTTTCTTATCTAAGCACAAGAAGTCAGAGAGACTTCAGCGATTTATATTAGTAAAATTGAAGTCCTCCACAGGTTTGGAGAACGTGTATATAAGGGTTGTTAATAATTCCTATTTAAAATAAAAGAAATTGGGGGTGATGCATGTTCATAAGGCTATATGGTCTTACTGCATTGGAATTAGTACTATGATAAGACCCACAGTAGAAAAATTACTCTCTAAGTATTTTTTTTCTCAGGCATGTTATTGCTTCAGTTCAGAAGTAAAGTCAATGTGCTAAAAGGGGAATAGTGTTGGCAAATTTGTGCTATTTCTTGAACTTTAAAGGGAAAATGCTGGGTGTGCAAAAAGAAGCACTTCATTACAGATCATTAGTGGGAACTTTATGTATAGCTGAAGGCTGAGAAAGGTATTACCTACTTAGAACTAGCTGGGAAGATTTTTTGAAATCCCCTTCTTTTTTTAATGAATGTAAGAGATGATTTTTTTTTTCCTTAAAGATGTTATCTCTAAGGATTTTAAAAAAGAAATCGGCCCATTTTGAAAGTCTAAATAAGAGCCTGAATTCCAAGTCTTAAGTGGCCTACATTTTCTGAATGTACTTTGGTTTCTCAGGGTGAAAGGTAGTGACCACGAAATAGGAAAGTAAAGAGGAGCAGGGTTCTTGCCCTGTGTTGCCCTTCTACAGACTTTACTAGTATAGTTGGATCTATCCTGATGAGAGTAAGTTGCTTGGGGATAATTCATCAATCAGGTTATTGTGTCAGACCTTAGTACTTTAAGCCCTTTAGGTAGGTAAACCATGACTCTAAGAAAACAATTTGCAAGGAGAATAAATTAGATAGAAGGATAAAGAACTTCATTCAACACTATCATGACATTCCCGGTAACAGAAGACTCCTGACCTATAGAGAAACATGGGTACTGGGTCACATTCTTTACCAGGTTATTTTCAGGTGAAGAACAGGTGAGCAGAGCCAACTACAAAGACATATCACAGCCTTGAAATTTTACAAGTGTTGTAGAAAGTAGTCTTTTAAAACGTCTTCACACTTAACAAGCAAGCTTATCCCGATCATTGCACTTCACTGCACAGGCATGGCTAGTTTATGTTCCTTGATAAATTCTGATAGGCTTTTGCAATCCTGATGCCTCCAGCATGCTCCTCAAAAGCGTTAAAGGGGTCCAATGTGTGAAAGAACCGAAGGCCCTGGTCCCCAGCCGCTTCCTGCCGCAGAGCACCATTCCTTGCACAGACACAGGGTGGGGCAAAAGCAAGTTTAAAGGTGTTTATATGGAAAATAATATAATAATTAATACATAATAATACAAGAATAAACTCTGTGTCTCATGTACTCACAACTGTAAACCTACTTTTGCCCCACTCTGCATTTATGTCACCCTAATCACAAAAGAAATCAGTGGAAAGGAAGGAAATAAATCACAGAGGATATGATCTTCTCCTGAACACGATCACAATGGCCAATTTGCAGAAATGGGTTTCTCTGATTTTCCCTTGTGGTGGTGATGGGGTTATGAAATAGTCATAATAGCACAAGAACTGCCCTTTCTGGAAACTGCTGAGAAAACTCCAACCATAAAAGAAGGGCAAGGACTCATGGTTGTGGTATTTCTTACAATGGATTTGAAGCCCCACCCCACCTTAGTCCTATTTGCATATTCTTTTGAAAACCACACATTGAGTATCTATAGCCCCAGCTGATGTCATCGGGCACAGCATGCAGCCACTAGAAGTGGGACAATTATAATTTTTGTAGCTGATTAATCATCATGAAAAAGTAACAGTCAATTGACTCAATCATACATCCATGGTGATTAATCACACTTCACTTGTGTTTTTTCCCCCCAAGTATTTTACTGACAGTGCAGATGTTGGTTGATTTTCTCCTTTTGCCTTTTACTTGGTCACAGATGTTAAGTAATCACCTTGTCCTGATACTTGACTTATCCATAATCTTCGGTATTATAAGCCCTTAAAAGAAAATGTGCTCTTTTCTTAGAAATCAAATGGTAACATAGTTATTACCTTAAAAACACAGGTTAATCAATATATGAAATAGCCATAATTGTACTATGTAATCACAGATGCTTTTTTTAAATAATCATGCTACTCCCCCATTTGTTCCTGGATGGCATGATTACTGATAAAACACTGGGAAAGAGCTGTTTTTCTCTCCTCCTCCTGGAGTGTTAATAGCTCGATTCCATTTAGATATAATCCAAAACTGAAGATCTAATCCAGTTGGATAAAAGGCCTTACCTGCTTGCATTTCACTTGTGGGGCAGACATCGTTCACTCCTGTGAAAAGAGTAGACATGGTACCATGATCTCACCTGAGCACAACACTGTTGGAGTCGTCTCAATCGCTAGTCTGTAAGAGAAGCTGAAATGATTCCACTAATGCCATATTTAGAAAATTGTCACATATGAATTGTTGATATTTAAGAAGCAATTACAAACACACCAGTCTGTTGGTAAAAGAGCAGCGTTCAAGGAATATTCTAAATGATTATGAGTCAATTAAATCACTTTTAGGGACAAGTGACGACCTAGTTTGTATTCAAGGCAACAGAAACGCTTCACTTCAGGCTTCCTTTGTAGTAGTGGGATTAATGGGTGAGGTGTGTCGAAGATATTCTGCAGTCAAGCCCGAGCAGACAAGCTTGTCTGCCTAATTTCTCAAATGGAAATGCCTGACCCTGAGGGAAAAGCGGGGTGGCCTTCTCAAAGTAAAGCTCCATCCCACCCCCCAGAGTAGCTTCCATGATTTCTGAGTCTCTAATCTTTGGAAAAGGTATCATCTCCCAATACTGACCTTCGGGTGATCTTTGAGATCATTTCCCATGTGGGAAATTGCTTCCATGCCAAGATAGCGCAGAGGCCTTGAGCTCTGTCCTGGGCAATTGTCTCGATACTGTTAATAAAGGGCCTTGGGTTGGATATAATTGTTAATAAACTAATTGTAAAAATCCACTCAAGTGTCACTTATAATCAGGATTTTCTGCTGGACTAGGACCCCTGGGGTAACATTTGAAACTGCGAATCTTGTCTGCAATGGCAGGAATGAGCACAAGAAGAGAGAGAGGGTCGCCATTGTTTTATCACTTAGTTGTTTAAAATGATCACATATGATGAAGCTCAGAAATACTTGCAGCTGTGTGAACCAGAAAAGAAAGTAAGGGATGAAGAAAAGAACCAGTGGCAAACTCTCCAACTAAACCCAGTCCTCTTTGGGTGTGCCAGAGGGAGAGGCGAAAAGATGTTATTACTTGTAATTTATAGCAGGAACATGAAGGCACAGAAGATAATATAAAAGCATTTCAGGGAGAAGATACCCATGACATGAAATTATTTAAAACAATTAATCAAAAAAGCCTAATTATTCAATTAGATGGATAAATGAATCTTCTTAAAGTGGATATGCAAAAAAGAGAGTGATGATGAAATGTTTTAAAGGGAAATAAGTGTAACAAATCAGCTAAATATGACCTCTAAAAAAAATTGTGAATAATAAGTCAGTGATTATGTTTTAATTGGGCTTTCGCTTTATTATAATTGAGGACACTCATTATCTTGTTTTATTGTATTTATGATTTTAATATTCATACCATTTGGTACTTTATCTTTGTATACTTTCAGCCAGTGCTTGTTGCACTTCCTGGCTGATTAGTGCCTGGGTCAGTGTGAAGTGAATACAGATGTCTCAATAATGATCGGCAGGAGCGTTGGGCTGATTTTCAGTGTTTGAAGGTCTCCTATAAAGTCGTCCTTTGTGCAAGTGTGAGGGTTATTTTTTCTGTTCTTTTTTTTCTCTCTCTCTCTCTCAACATGAGCAGCTCTGTTGGTAAGAGCCATCTAACAGGAAACTGTTTTTCACTCTGAAAAGGATCAAGGGATTTGTTTGGGGGTATGATAAGTGTTTTTAAAATGAGGACTTTATATATGCACATTTATCCTATCTTAGGAAAAATAAAATATGTTTTATTCAAGCAGTAACATCTAACTGAAAATTCAAGCTCTTTATCTGAGGGTAAAACTGAGGGCAAAACAGGCTCTCAGGCTTCTAACTTCCAGACGATTGGATAAACCACTCTTTGTTCACAGAGAAGGGCAGTTGAGCCAAAGATTATTTCCAAGTTTTTGTCAATCACTTTGCTTTGTAAAAGGTGCACACATGGCTGATTGCTTACACACTCAGTATCAGCCAAAAGGTGCAGTCAGAATGGGCCGGCAACTGTTCAGCTGCCGTATATGTAGAGAGAGATTCAAATAGGCCTTTGAGAAGCAAAGGGGGTAACCATTTAGTGCTTATGCATGGGATTTTTGTGAACCCAAGTGACATATGTATTTAATTCATTTTTTAAATCTTTCAAATGAGTCAGTGGCAAGAATTGTATTTAGGATGTTATTTAGGTCAGGAATTTTGCTGTTGGTTGTATTGAGATTAGGAGGTAAATAAAGATATGTACTTTATTTTGCCCCATTGTGCCAGATAAATGCATATACTCCAGCCAGTCCTCCTCTTGTACAATAGTGTAATGAAGGAAAGAAATAATGTATGAATGAGTAAATAAATAAATATGAGATAAAACACACATATCTGACAGCCTATCCGATTCTGAGTGCTCTAGTCTGCCCTATTATTTCTCTAAATGCAGCAATAAAAATTATTATTTGAAAATTTGAATGTAACTCTTTACTGACAGATCTATTTTCTTTATGTATTTTTTTCTTGAGCAATTATAGTTTAAAAAAGAGTAATTGACTTTTAACCCTAGGTGATAGTGTGTTTTCTAAGACATACTTTCTATACAGCAGATTTTAGGCAAGTGCTCATATTTTTAAGCAGGCCTTCTCAACCTCAGCATTATTGACATTTGGGACCAGATGAATCTTTGTTGTGAGAGGCTGTCCTATGTACTATAGGACGTTTAACAGCACCCCTGGATCCACCCATTTGTGACAATCAAAAATGTCACATTGCCAAATGTCCCCTTGTGGACAATTGTCTTTGGTTGGGAGCCATTGCTTGAAAGCCTTAGCTGACAGTGAGTGAGGCATTCTTAAAACAAAGATAGTCCACAGTAATATAGTAATGGACAATTGCAGAGGGAGGCTGTTGATCACATATGTGGTAATCTGGAAGTTGGGAAGTGTTGGATGAGTTTCAGCTCAGTTTCCTTATATTAGCCAGCATTATCATCCAAGGTATTTTTAAGTTTTACTGAAGATGGAAAGAAATATTTCAAGGAGCTATGATGTTTTTAACTTGAAGATATTGACATATAATAACAATGACAATAATAACAGCACCAATAATGGTAGCGGTGTCCATTTATCGAACAGTGCTAGGCAGCCTTACAGCCATCTAGTCATTGAGGTTATTTTACCATGAACAGTCTCTTGCAGGAACAAGCCCAGATTACCCTGGTTAATCCATGCTCGCCCCCTGCTCCACTTCTGGTTTGCTGACTAGAGGCTGTGTATCAAAGGGGCTGGTACCGTCTTTCAAAACTGTCTGTATACGGGCTCTTGCAACAACACCAAATGTTTAGCTGACTACATCGACTTAAGTATTTCCATTTTGAAGATATGGAGATCAAATTATTTAACCTGAGATTGTGAAAGCAAAGAAGGATTATTAAAGGAGAAGTAAGAACTCACTGTATGTGATTTAAGAGTTCACGCATACATGCAGATCACCAATAGCAGGAGGGTATCTAGCACTGATAGCATTTACCAATGTTGGACCGAAGTCCTCTCTTAAGGAAGAGAGCCAGTGGCACAACCAGTGCTGGCCTCACTGGTGTTCTCTCTCTGTCCCATGCGTTTTCTCTGTAGAACTGATAGCTCCTTCAACTACCTTCATTTTACTTACTTTGGTTTTTAAAAATGTTAAAAGCAGCACATATTTCTCCTTAACTTTGCTTTAGCTGCCACTGAGGTTCACCTTTCATCTAGCTGAGCTTAAAATTCTTTACTTTCTATAGGTTGTATGTTTCTCTCCTATGCTTTCCGTTATATAATTGCTGAATTAGGGTCAACATGACTCACTTATTCTATTTCTCTACTTACTTCTCAAGACCTGCTTTCCTTTGAGCCTCTGCTCCTAAAGATAAGTTCCTTGTCAAGTGTTGGAATCACATGATGTAGAAGTAAATGAACTCTAGGTGCCCCACATGTAATTTTTCATGCTGATGGTTCTAACCATACTGGACAGCCACAGCCCATGCTGTTCTGAGTCACTGTTGGTCACATATAAGTTATATCCATGTAGTTTTCTCCATTGACCATAAGATATGTGATCTCTCTATGCTGTGTGTCCCACAGTTTTGGTTGGGAGTGAAAAGCTTCTGAATGGAAGGAGTTTGGCAACATTAACACCTAAGAGGGTAAGAAATCGAGCTCTCAGAAATGTTGTGCCTATTTTTTTTCCTCTTTTGAAAACTTACCTCTGTTCCTTTAATTGCAGGACCAAATAAATAAATAAAACAAACAAAACAAAAACAAAAAAAGAAACAGAATTTTTAAGCATAATAAGCAGAAGCTGCAAATTGCCTTTAAACACATCCCTTTTTATGTGTTTAAAACTTTTAAGTGCTTGCGTCATATTGCGTGTTAGTTTAACAGAAAATGTTTTTTCCAGTCAAACATATATTGGAAATGTGTATTAATTACTTAAATCTAAGGCTAACATGTGTTTTCCATATACAAGAGAGGTGGAAAATCTATTCCAAAATTTCCATAAAGAAGACGTTCTTGACATTTCATTCAGAAGCCAGTTTCATAATTACATGCCAATCATTTTCACAAAGAATTTCATTATTTCTCCTTATGAGATAATGTGTATCAACATGTAAATTCAGATGATACACTTCAGAAATGCAAAAATAAAAGTAAACCAGAATTTTATTTTTTATTTTCTTTTAGTTGAATAGTCTAATTTTAATTAGTTTTTAATGTCCTTTTCAAATATTTACAGAAAAAGTTACAAAATCAGTAAGTACAGGGGTCTCTCTTATACTTGAACTAGTATTTCAACTGGTTTGTTATTCTTTTCTGCAATTAAATACAGATTAAACACTAGGTGACATAAAATTATACACACACTAGCAGAATTATAAAAAGAATTAAAAAGAAGAAATGCTCACCAAGTCAACCATCACATTAAAATTCATTTTTTGCTGGGTTAGCTGAAAGACCATGAAAAAAATCCACCTGCCATTCAGTTTAATTTCTTGTGTTTAGAGCTCTACAGCATTCTGTGTAAAACTAATCAATAAAAAGGATTTATGAGACCTTGAAATAGAACAGTCGAAAGGAGGAAATTATAGTCAGTTTTAGTTATTAAAGATTTTCGCCACTAAATTTAGTATAAGGGAAACGTTATACATCTTTTTTAGCTGAAACAGGACATTTATCAAATGCATGGATTGGAGAGACAATTGTGCTTAGACCCACTGTAATGTGTCTTTATTTGTTGTTCACCATTTATTGTTGGCTGCAGTGAGGTAGGCCCAAACAGAAGGGAAACAGGGTTGGAAAAAAACTATGTTAAGAGGGAAAAAAAGTAAGTAGACACAGTGAGCCATGACCTAAACATGAGAGAAAAATGTATATGTGACTTCAGGTCTGGTTCATATTAAATTGCTTCACTTAACTATCTTTTTAGAAGGGTGAGGGCAAGAGAAAGAAGGAAACACAGAGAAGTGAGGAGAAAAGGCCAAACTCATCAACACCTCAAATGGCTTCTCACTACTATGGAATCAGACTTTAGCTCTGATCATACTTGAAGACCAAATCATTACGGATTTTCACTTATTTTTGGTGTCAGAATATTAGCTGAACCATGAGTATCTCTGAAAATAAGTTATATACAGACTGTGTAACTGAGTCGCTTAGTGACAATGAGCTCAGAGTGAGTGCCTCTAAGGGCTTGGGTACTGTTTATACAGTCTTGAGACTTTTACTTAGATACATTTCTTAGCAGAGTAATTTGAGAAAATTCAAGAATTTAGCTTTTGTTTGATGAGATACAAATGACAGATGGAAAACTGCAATATTTTGAAAAGAAAAAATGCAATGATGCACAGAACATAAGCTTGCCATAATAATAATGGTACTTAGCATTTACACTGAGTTCCTCATCTACAAAATACTTTACAAATAACTAATTAAGCCTCATAACACTCCTGAATGACAGGTAAGTATCATTACTGCCATTCTACAGATGGGGAAAATGAGGACTGGGGGTTAAGTATCATTGCCTTAGGCTATCGGAAATAAATAGGGACACCTGGATTAAGGTTTCAGGCTCAGTCCTTCCTGGGTAAAAGACCAGGGGACTAGCGTTCTTCCAACCAAAACAATGAAGCTTTTAGCACTAAATATTTTTCCTTTTGAAAAGAAGATTAACATGTTATTCAGCTGATTTTCTCGTAAATAGAAAAGATACTTGCCTTTGGAAAACAACATTAATCTGATTTCCGGTTCCTCCATTTGCCTTATTCATTCTTCCTGCTCTCTCTACTATTATCCCCCCAAAATGCCTTTTCTGAGTGACTAGGTGATGAGGGACTTTATAGTCAGTGTCACCTGGTAGCAAAGCGCTGGGACTCAGGTTTCACTCTACATTAATGTTGCAAATCATATTGCTGGGTTTCACTTCAAAATTGTTATGACTTCTCATTTCTGATGGGAAATAATTGTTGGCGGCTTGAAAAACATATACTATGTGAGGAGAAAAAGTAGATATTGTTCTTTTCTGCTAGTTAACTTCATAATTCTCTTGAATCTGAAAATTATTGTTCAAGCAGTAGAATGTCACCAAAGAAACAATTCTCAGCATGAAAGCAATCACCTAGCACATTGCATATTTTTGAGGATTTTGTGGCAGCTTACCTTTAGAAGTCACCCAGTTTTTTCAGGGACCTTCTGCAGAGTTGAAAGCTCACTGAGAAATAGCATAAATTTTAGGACAAGATTCTTTTTCTTTTTCTTTGGAAGATCCCTAAGGTCAGGGACCATGTTCTCATATGTACATATTTGTTGTTCCCAGTCCCTGTGATCTCACATACCAATGGAGAGAACAAAATTTCAAACAACGGGGAATAATTAAGTAACAACACTGTGGGATGTAAATATATCATTAAGTCATATCCTGCTCTCTAGTTAATTTGTTGAAGGAATACGAAAAGGGACAGAGATTATTTTGTCTGATTGTGTAGTGAAGCAGTACTTACCAAACTGCTTCTGATTTGTATATGAGGTCAGTATTCGAAGATTTTGATTCTGAAAATTAATCCTGTAAATTTTTTTAAGTCCCCAGCAATGAAAATGTCCTACACTTAGACTGTGGTGATGGTTGCACAACTCTGTGAATACACTAAAACCATAGAACTGAACCTTTAAATTGAATATTTTATGCTATGTGAATACATTGGGTTGGCCAAAAGTTTGTTAGGTTTTTAAGTAAAAATAAAAGATTTTTATTTTTCCATTTCCATTTTCACCAATAACTTTATTGAACAATGTATTCACTGTTTTGTTGCACTACCTTCTGCCATCTTTCAGGCAACTTCATAACTCCATTGTCCCCAAACTTTTTATCTTTTTGAGCAAAGAACTGTTCCAAGTGCTTTTTGCAGTCTGCCAGGGAATTGAAATTTTTTCCATTAAGATAATTTTGTAAAGATTAAAATAAATGGAAATCTGAAGGTGCAATGTCTGGTGAATACAATAATGAATCCTAGCCAAGCCGTAACAGTTTTTGCCTGGTCATCAAGAAACAGCAGTCTTGTGTTATCCTGATGGAAGATTATACATTTTCTGTTGACTACTTCCGGATGCTTTTCAGCAAGTGCTACTTTCAGCTGGTCTCACTAGGAGCAGTACTTGTTGGAATTAATTGTCTGGTTTCCTGGAAGGAGCTCATAGTAGAGTACCCCCTTTCCAATTCCCCCATATATACTACATCACCTTCTTTGGATGAAGACAAGTATTCGCTGTGGTTAGTGGTGGTTCATTTTGCTTGCCCTATGATCTTTTCTGTTCCATGTTACTGTAAAGTATCCACTTTTCATCACCCATCACAATTTGTTTTAAAAACTGATTGTTTTCATTATGCTTAAGTAGAGAATCACATGCAGAAATAGGGTCAAGAAGGTTTTTTTCACTTAACTTGCATTGGGACCAAAACATCAAAGTGATTAACATAACCAACCTGGTGCAAATGATTTTCACCACTTGATTTGGATATTTTGAGTATGTCGGCCATCTCCTGCATGGTAAAACATTGATTATTCTCAATTAATGTCTCAATTTGTTTGCTACCAACTCCAACTATTCTATCTGACCATGGAGCAGCATTCAGTGAGAAACCTCCAGCCCAAAACTTCGCAAATACTTTCGACATGTTCGAGCAGTCACAGCACCTTCTCCATACACTGCACAAATCTTTCTGTGCATTTGAGTTGTGTTTTTACCTTTCTTGAAATAATAAAGCATAATATGCTGACAATATTGCATATTTTCTTCCACCTTCAATATTAAAATGGTTACACAAAAAATTCACCAATTTTGGTAAGTTTTTTTTTTTACTGCACACTGATATGACAGCTGTCACAATACAATCTAACAAAATTGTTTTGAATAAAGTTAAAAACAACTGAGTGCTACTTGAGCCAGTTTATGGAAAAAAAAATACAACCAAATGATTGTTTTGGCCAACCCAATAGCTCAATAAAGGTGTTTTTAAAAAAAAGGGTCAGAAAATGCCAGGCCACTCCACCACTTCCTCCTCCCCTTCAGTGTGCTGACTTATTATAGCTTCCAAGAATTATACTCTATCCGTTTAGAATATACTCTTCAGATTTTTTTTCATGAATTTTTTTATTGTTGTTCAGTTACAGTTGTCCCTATTTTCCCCACATTACTCTTCTCCGACCTATACACCCCCACCTCCCACATTCAATCCTCCCCTGCCCCTGTCCTCTTTGTCCATGAGTCTTTCATACATGTTCCTTGATAACCCTTCCACTTCTTTCCCCCATTAATCCCCTCTGCCCTCCCCTCTGGTCACTGCCAGTTTGCTCTTTATTTCCATGTCTCTGGTTATATTTTGCTCATTTGTTTGCTTTGTTGATTAGGTCCACTTGTAGGTGAGATCATATGGTATCTGTCTTTTACCATCTGGCTTATTTCACTTAGCATAATGCTCTCCAGTTCCATCTTTGCTGTTGTGAAGGGTAGGAGTTCCTTCTTTCTTTCTGCTGTGTAGTATTCCATTGTGTAAATGTACCGTCATTTTTTGATCCACTCATTTACTGATGGGCACTTAGGCTGCTTGCAACAGTTGGCTATTGTAAATAATGCTGCTATGAACATTGGGTGCATAGGTTCTTTTGAATTGGTGTTTCAGGATTCTTAGGGTATAATCCCAGCAGTGGAATTTCCAGGTCAAAAGGCATTTCCATTTTTAGTATTTTGAAGAAATTCCATACTGTTTCCACAGTGGCTGCACCAGCCTGCATTCCCACCAACAGTGCACTAGAGTTCCCTTTTCTCCATAACCACACCAGTGCTTCTTGTTTGTTGATTGATTAATAATGGCCATTCTGACCAGCGTCAAGTGGTATCTAACTGCGGTTTTAATGTGCATCTTCCTGATGGCTAGTGACGCTGAGCATCCTTTCATATGTCCCTGGGCCCTGTGTATGTCCTCCTTGGAGAAGCATCTGTTCGGGTCCTTTGCCCGCTTTTTAATTGGATTGTTTGTCTTCCTGGTTTGTCTTTTGGTTATTTTAAGTCAATTATTTTTTTCTTCTCAAGTTGTTTCTGTTGACTCTGCAGAAGCCATTTGGGTGCCCAGCTATTGTCCATTCTCTACATTTATCCCACCCATTACGAACACTGCTGAGAAAACACTGCTGCAATCCCAGTTAAACATGGGTCCCCTACCCACTAAGAGTGAAACTATGGGTTATGAGAAATACAGATTAATTTCTCTGCCCTCACTACTACGTAAAAGAGCGGATGCTGGCATTGTTACAACACAATTTTCCCCTGGTGTTCAGGGTTGCCTTTTGGTTCCTCCTGGCTAGTTGATATCATGCTGGTTGTCTGGAGAAGCCTACAATGGGCAGAGGCTGTGTCTTCAATGATCTGTAAAACCCAATGGAAATAATACAATGGATACGTTGAATGTTTGCTAAATAAATCTGTGAACAATTTACTGGTAATTAGATGGAATCACTATTTTCATCATTTCTATTTTTCTTCTGCTTTCCCACTTCTTGTTGCTGATAATCTATGATTTATCCAATTGTTTCTTTATTAGCATAGTTAGAGTGACTCCAACTTTTAACATACACAACGATCTTCTTAAATAACCTTATTTATAAGTTTTGTTCTAACTCTATTATGTAATATTTAATCTAATGTTAAAGTTTTACCATATTAAAATATATAAATTATTCAAATCTGCCTTGCACTGGTTGTCAGTTTTTAGTAAGTTTGACCTATCACAGTATCATGTCTAAATGTATCCAAGTTTTGCTCTTCCCTAACCTTTGGCATTTTTGCATGTTGATTTCTTTCAAATAAGTTAAATAGTTCATTTAAAGTGCTTTTCATTGTGTCTCATAAATAGGAAGGTATTATACATAATAGTATTATTATAAATTTTGTTACATATATATACTTGTCTAGGTACAAGGAATACTAATGTGTATGTCTTATAGAGGCTTAAATTTGTCTTTTTATCCTTATCAGTGTCTTGAAAAAATGTGCTATTGTATATTTATTGATCACATATTTCTTCCATAAATTTTCTTATTATGTATTTTATGTTTTTTGGGTGGATGCTTCTCTTTTTAAGCTAGATTTTTAAGCAGTTTTAAATGTAGTAATAATATTAAACTACTGTCATTTTTGTTTTAGATATTTTCAACAATTACCTTGTAATGACATAATGATTGTTTTGACATCAAAAGTTTAAAATCATTAATGAAACACTAGGCTTTGGAAAATTTTGTTCAGTAAATAAAATTATATAACCTGATAAGTTTGGAGAAAATAAAGATGTATACATTTAAGTGGTTTCTTTCATGTATTTCGTGCTTTTAGAATGTTAATATGCATTGAATGAGGGAATAAAGTGAACATCATTTATAGGCAATATTTGACCACTTCGTTCATAGGGCATGCCATAGGGCCAGTGCGTCTCGGAACATACTTTAGTAACCCTTTGCCTGTCTCAGGATCACTTTTTAAAAAGTTAAACATGCCCCAGTTGGTGTAGCTCAGTGGATAGAGCATCGGCCTGCAAACCAAAGGGTCACCGGTTTGATTCCCCAGTTGCAGGCCGGGTCCCCAGTAGGGGGTGTGCAAGGAGCAACCCCACATTGGTGTTTCTCTCCCTCTCTTTCTCCCTATCTTCTCCTCTGTCTAAAAATAAAATAAATAAAGTCTTTTTTTTAAAGTTAAACATTATTTTCTTTTAGTTTTTAAAAGCCTTATTTTTTATTTATTTCACTGTTTTTTCCATAAGGTGTTTATTTAATATATTCTGTAGGGTGGGGCTCTAGTTTTTTTCACCTCATAATCTTGTAATAAATTTGGGAACAATTTTCATATTATATAAAATCCAGTGCTCTATCATAGAAATAGAGTTTCTGTTCCTATATTGAAGTTTTAATTTTTATTGCTCAAGAAAGTATTTTAATATGTCTCATATAGGTTATGTGCATCTCTTAATAAGATATTTCTATTATATAAATAGTACCTTTTCCCATTATGTTCTCTAATTGGTTATTGCTGCTATACAGAAAAACTATCAGCATTTGCCATTTAATTGGTTTCCAATCACTGTAATAAACTTTAGTATTAATTCTCAGAGTTTTTTAGATGATTCCCTTGAGTTTCCTATTTAAATAGTCATATTGTCTGCAAGCAATAGCAAAAACTTACATTCTCTTTTTTCGGTGTTATGTTTTATTGCCTTGGCAAAGAAGTCTTGTCTATTTTAATTGTAAGGGTAATAGCAGGCATTCTCATTTTTAGTTAAATATAATATTGGCTCTTTTTAAGGTAATTAAAATATATATTAATGATCCTTTTTCTCCTAATTTTGTGGGCATTAATTTTTTTAAGATTAAAAGTGAGTGTTGAATGCTACTGAAGCCATTTTCACCAACGAATAAGAGCAAAGGGAATCCCATGGGCTTTCTTCTTGCTCCTGTCTATCCACACACATGAATATCTATTAAATCATAAATTAATGCATTTACATACAGTTATATATTTCATATAGGCAACAACACACACACACACACACACACTAAAAATGCTGGCTTCCCTGTGCTAAATTCTCTCTGACTGTAAACTAAAGTGCCTTTTAGAGCTGTGTCCTAGTGCTTAATGTTGAGACTACCACATTCTGCTCTTACATAATTTCAGATTTCTGTAACTCTTTTCAGATTCTCCTTGGGCATCAGGGTAATGTTCTTTTACTTTAAAAAAAAAAATTAGACCTTGAGTTATTTTTGTGTTTGTATTTAAGTCAGAGTAATCCAGAGACGGTGTTTGCCATCAGGACAAGGTATCAGTTTCCTTTGAAGCTGCTCATTGTCTACCAGTGCTACCTGAATCATTTTTTCTTATCTGTGTAAAAAGGGCACTTAGCATCTATAATTATCAGCCATAAGTCAGTGTCTAATAAAAGTTTATCTGGTTCAGTTCTTCTAGACTAAAAAATAACCACTTTCCAACTCCATTTCTAGAGCCTCTGCAGCCTAGACCTGAAGGACAGGGGAATTCTGTACTAGGCTGCATTAGGAGCTTCTGCCTTTAGCTCGTTTACGGTTCCACACCTATACGATGATGTTTTCTAAGCTGTAACTCCCTGTGCTCAACCCTGCATCACCTGCACAGTGGATTTATTAGAACTGTGTTCTACATATGGCTGTACAAAGATATACAGGGTGAGCGTGGCTCTGAGACTTAAGGACTAATATCCGAGGACCATAAAGGGGCCTCCAGAGCCAAGAGAGGCACCCAGCTGACAGCCAGCAAGAAAACAGAACTTGCAATCACAAGAAAGTGGGTTCTACTAACAACTTGAATAACCCTGGAAGAACAGTCTCTCCCAAAGCCTCTAGATAAGAGCCCTGCTCTGTTAATATCTTGTTTTTTGTCCTGGGAGACCCTCAGCAAAGAACTGCTCAGTCACACTGTACTGGGACTTTTGATCCTCCAAAACCAGAAGATACTAAATTTGTGCTGATGAAAGCCACTAAGTTTCTGGTGTCAGGACCATATTGCTGCCTGAAGACTTTCTGTTTCTCCTACTGCTCCCCTTCCCATTGTTTTTCAGGAAACAGGACTCCATTGTTATAGGGAAGAAGGTGGAGGAGACCATCAATTATTTTTCTCATAATCTTTCATTGCTCTTCTAGTGAATGGGAACCCTTTTCCCAGTCATGAGTAAACCACTATAGGCTCTTCTAGTCTTGATTTTCCAGGTTGCTGCGAGTTTACATCTTTTTTCTGTTTTCAGAGAATAAGGAGAACCAACTGCACATGTTGGAGTTGGAGTTCAAAGTTAGCAAAAGACTAATATCCCAGCTCGAAGACAGTGAAGCAGAGAGAAAGAATTATTTCCTTCTCAGCCTTTTGTCCTATTCAGGCCTTCAAGAGATTGGAAGAGCCCTCCCACGTTGGGGATGGCAATGTGTTTTACTCGGTCTCATCCAGGAACACTCTTAGGGACATACTCAGAATGTTTAACAAGTATCTGGGCACCCCATAGCCAGGTCAAGCAGACACATACAAATCACCATCAGGACACTTCATTTCCAGCACTCTAATGTAGATTAGTATAATAACTGAAGATAATAATTTACATGTCACTTGACAAATTTAAAAAATAATTTAATCTTTTACCTTTTTAAGGCCACTGTTTTATTTAACAGAATGCTATTCATCTGCTATTAACAAAGTACATGGAATAAAAATATAATCCGGTTCCCTACAAAGTTTCTGGTTATTGTGAAGTTTTCTTTTCTATGAGGCAATTTCCTTAAAAGTTCACTGGAACTGTAGTGCAATTTCATATTGGAAACCTTTTGGTTTTAGTGGGAGAAATTCAGCACATGTCTGAGCTGCATAGCTGCCGACATCTGCAAAAGCTTCCACATAGCGTTTTTGTGATTTGAGAATAAATAGTACAGAGTATTATTAAGGAAAAACTCTCCTTATCTATCTCTCCATATTTAAAATTTATAAATGAATAATGTGGTATCAAAATGTTCTAAAAGGCTTCTTGGTAAAATGTACCATAGAAGAGCCTTAACATACGTAACCCCATTATTTCCTTTTACCAATAGGGAAATGTGGACTTGGAGACATGAAATACCTCCAACAAGTTCAGAGGACTAGGAACTTAGTGGCAGAAGCAGAAATGTGCAAGTAAGGAAAAGAAAATTAATTTTCTTAAACAAGTAGTTATTAATTTTTAAACATTTTAATATATTTAATTTAAATTTAATATTTAAATAAATTTAAAATAAATGACATACATCGGTGAAAGGTTTGAGCTACAGATGTTAAAACATCATCTTACTGTTTACCTTTACCTCCCAAAAGGTGACTTAATTAATTATAGACAAGGGATATAAAACACAATTTAAGATGACATTTGAGCCAAGGTAGCATCTAGAGCTTCAGGGAAACTGGTTATGATTTAATTTGAAGATAGTGACCATAGGCACTGAGACTGAGAAACCAGATATACCTATTCTCAACAAAGTAAATGAACTTGGTAATAAAATAGTGTTTTCTTTACTAGTAAATATAAAATGATTTGAAACCTGCTTTATGTTACTATCATATGAGTATCTAATGGTAGTTATACTTCATTTTCATTTCCTCTTTCATCTCAAAACCTCCCCCAAATACCTTGCAAATATCAATTTATTAATTCATCCAAAAGTACTTTCAATTGGGTGAGGATGAACAAGGTCCCCTCACTCTACACGAACGTTTAATCATCCCACTGAACTGAGACCTACTAATCTGCTCTTCACATTCCACAATGATGTCTAGATTGTACAAATGTCTTTAGCTTTGTAGAGTTGTCCATTATAACAATAAAAAGAATCACAATGTTACTTGTATATTTCACATAGACTCTAAGCACAACTTGATCAGAAGCAATTTTTTCTTAGTGGTCATGTGGCTATAGTCATTGCAGGATTATCTTTTTTTCTGGTTCTATCTCTTTGCCCTCTAGTTGCATGACACCACTGTTTGATACACTCAGCTCCTCTCCAACCATCCTATCTGTTCCAGTTAGAGCCAGCAGTTACCCATTCCAGCGGTATATGTGTACACAGAAATTTTGACTGGGTACCCCACCTTCTTTACCGTTCTCACTTCTGATATACAGTACTCATCTTTTAGAGCAATGGAGTTAACCCAGCACAGATGGCCCCATCATCTTTTTCTGGTGATACTCATTTTTCTTTATTTACTTAGGTTTATATAGACACTGAAGACTATTTTAAAAAACATGGATATAATATCAATGGCACATTTGTTTCAGCTGCAGAATAGACTGGACTCAACAATGACTATGAAAACTTTTCAGGGGTCTCAGGGCTAGCTGATGTTCTGATGTTACTCTTTGATAGTCAGCTTTCTCAGAAATATACCCCTTAGTCAAGAAGTGGTCAAGAACTATAACATTGTAAATCTGTAGATTGCATAGTGAATGCTGTTCTTATAGGTGACTGACTTAGAATATATGAACTTCTAAAGGGGGTTAATATCTGGAACATTCCCCCACAACATTTTTTGAGTGTATTCCATCAAATTACTCATAAATTCTCAATAAATTTGAATTTTGTTCTTGGGAATCAAGGTCAGTGTATCTGCATAGGAGATAGCAACTAAACATCAGAAGTTACTTCTTTTCGAAACCAGGTATTCACTGGACTACAGAAATCACTATTGTCTGTGTGGAATTTGAGTTTTCCCTCTAAGCACTGACCCAATAATACTCAACTTAAAGTTATTTTTAAGAAATCACTGCAAGTTCAACTTTGTAACCGAAGGCAGGAAACTATTACTTAATTTCTTTGGATGAGTAACTCTACCTGCACACATTTTAAAAATCAATGCAGTGGCTGTTCTTAGAGCACTATCTCACACATGGTTGGTCCTGAAGCATTTATAATTTCAGTCTATTGGATATAGAATTGAAAACTTATAATGAAACAAATCTCAGTGGGGCTGATTTTCATCTCCCTCAGTACTCATCTTGGTTCAGCTGAACTCTGATGAGAAATGGACCCAGTTCTCTTGCTAAAATAGAATAACTAATTTTTAAAAGTTGACAGTACTCCTAGAGAAACATGCTATTAAATCAGCAACGTAGTACTGTATCTGTAATTATAAAGTAATAGCATGTTCTGGGGAGCTGAGTGCTTATAACACAACAAAATTAGGTAAAAAAAAAAAAAAAAGAGAGAGAGAGAGAAAAACACTCCTTTGAAGGTATATGTTCTAAAGGTATATTTTCTGAGATTCGGAGGGAATTGCATGGGTTGATTTTAAATGCCAAGTTTTATTAAAAACATAAACCTCTGGACAACACCCCATCATCTTCCTAAAAGACAAACATAAGCTACCTCATTTTAGACTCATTCTCTCAACAATCCTTTTCTAAGTTCACTCTGTACATAAAGAAATTTCAGACAACCTGGCTTAAAAGTATCTTTTTATTGAAATCTGTCTTCACGCCCAATGAAGGATGGTTTAATATTTTTACTTTGATTTTTTTGTTTGTGGGTATCGTTACTACATTTTGAAATGAAATAGTAATTGGTATGATTTTTGCCTATTTCAAGTATATTTCAATGTATTTCAAGTATACATTACTGTAAGGTAGACTTCTCAGATTAAATTTCAAAAAAAGATAGTTTTAACTGAATGTCTGACAAATTATATTCATGCTAATTCCAGTTCTCTTAAATTCCTTGAAGATACATGGACTTGACACATTTAAGAGATTGGTACTTTTAAGAGATTATAGTCAGCCTGGAAAGAAATTATCCTAAATAAAATGATGGCACTATCTTCTTAGAGAGGCACTTTAGTATATATTTAAGAGTGTGGGTTCTAGAGTCAGCTTTCCCAAGGCCAAATCCTGCAAACTTTGTGTTGGTTGGGCAAGTTATTTACCTCTCTGCACCTCCAGTTCTTTGTCTTTAAAGTGGGATTAATAATAATACCAAATTCATTGAGTTGTTTAGTATCAAATAAGGTAATACATACATATCAAGCACTTAGAATAATGACTGGAATAAAAAGTACTCAATAAATGTGAATTTGTATCAGCAATCCCACCTTCCCATGGTAAATCAGTAACTTTGAACAGGACTAAGGTAGATTTTTAAGTTCAAAGCCAATTCAGTGGTGCTAGACCCTTTCTCGAGAGCAGCCTCAGGCTGACCTAGGTGAGAGATTCCAAGGGCACCTACAACTGAAATCTGCCTGACCCTGTTTGCTTTAGTTTTCCTTTTCAGTGTGATACCTTCTTCTACTCAAAATGTCCTGAGATAGCAATCCATCATTCTGCACTTTCTCTTACTCAATGTGCCTCACACTAATCATTGAACTCCAAGATGCTCTAGGCACTGGAATCCTTAAAAATTAACTTCTTTACAGACTCCTCTCTAAGTGTCTCACAAAACAAATTATACAGTAAAGAAATTGGTTGTTCATTGAAATTTAAAGCCAGTAATTAATTTAGTTAATCTCAAACTATTTAGTTAAGCTTTACTGTCCAAGAGTTGTGCTTGATCTTAAACTCTTCAGAAATAAAACTGAGAAAAACTGCAGATCAGTCTAGTCAATTTAGAATATTCATTAGGAACATCTATAAGAAAATTCAATGTACTATAAATTAAGATACAGATCAAATACTGTATGTATTTTAAATAGAGAAACTCTTTAATAACATATCTGATGCCAAGATTAACCTCATCTCACTATTCAGATTCTTTGACATGAAATTATGATTTGAGATTCCAAAGAATGAAAAAAAAATGATGTCTTTATAGTTGCTGAACATTAAAAGTTGCCGACTCAAACTTCAGAAATAAAACTTGAGAAGTTATTTCAGGCCGCACTGAATGTACCAGGCAAATGAAAGTGTATGTGAATCTTAACTATTCAAGAAGCTCGCCATCTCCCCCACCAGAATAAAGGAATGACAGTTACCCCGGACAATGGCTCTTCACTTTTTATAAGATTTTCTGGCTGCCCATGAAATTCACAGGCTAAAATCTGCATTTTTAGAAAGTTTCCTATCAGCCATTCAGTTTTTCATTGCTTTCAGACCAATTAGCTTTTGGGATGTAGACACTGGATTTGGGATTGATTCTCTCCTGTGGGGTTTCTATACAACAAATTCTATTCTTCCTGTCCACATGGTAGCAGAGGTGCAGAAGTTTCTCTGTTTGAGAAACAGTAGAATAGAAAAGGGTTGAGTACTCTAGGAAGTGATATATTAACCATGAAGAAGAGAGTTGTCTAAGATAAAATAGTTTTATTCTATAAAAGATACTAAATATAGTTGATGCTTGAAGATTTGCTACTGGTTTGTACCAGGTTCTTTTTTCCCCTTCCAGTTTAATTAGTTTAGAGTGATAAGAAGCATCCCAAAAAGACGGCTTGAAGATTTGTTATTTTAATTAACCAAGTATATAAAGAGGCAAACCATCATTTAATATAAAGAAAACTGAAGGCAACTTAAGCAATATCAAGAGGAGATAAGACCAACTCACCAACAACACCAGGCTAAATTAAGAGTTTTATGGGCTAATGCAGACTCATAAAATAACTGAAATGTTCTCTGCCTTTATACAGGAGAAAAATACTCACATGCTGATATCCCTGCAAAACAAAGTACCACTCGGACTTTATGCTGAAGCTACTTGAAAAACTTCAAATGGTAAGGAGAAACACCATGGCAAATGCCAAAAATGTGTGCACTGTATATGACCGTTTATCAATTATATAGAACAAAAATACTATTTAAAGGGGAGTGGAATAGAAGTAAAATATATTTTTATGTTATCAAACCCTAGCATTTGGGAAAAAAATTGGAGTTTATTATGACTAGAACATCAGATCATTCATATGATTTAGACGGATTTTATGTGCATAATTTTAGATTGATTATCATAGATCTACCTTTCATATGTGGCCCAGTTGTCCTTTGGCTCAGGCGCTTTAAGTGTTTTGTGTGCATGGCTCCTGCATTAACATTGTTCTGTGTCTATTTTGTGATCCATTATTAGTATTACCAATTGGAACTCGGGCAAACTTTTATATAAAATGAAGGCAAGAAATGAAAATTGTCAATATCTTTCAACTGTTAACCCAGGCCTGAGGTAGTCTGCATAAGTATCTGTCCTACACTTCCAGTTATTGCTGTTTTTCTACCTCCACTCTCTAATTACACCTTCTGGGAGACAGGAATTTGTACCATTTTGCCCTTCATTTGCATCATCACAGCAACTCTAGCCTTCATGTCCCTTTGCCTGATAAGTTGCAGGGTTGGTTTCTGCACACTGATTATTCAGCCAGGCTTGTGTCTCCTTGGAAGGCGCCAAGGACGTAGCTATTTTGTTTTCAGGCTTACAGCATGCACTTGAAGAGACCCATCTTGCCTTCCACCCTGCTCTAAACACTGGTGCATGACATCCTCTCAGCCCAGCTTCACCTTCCTGAGGGCCGGAGGGCGCCTCCACAAGGACTAAATGCACAGACTTCCTGTTGGGGGCTGAATACATCCTTGCAGTCACTGCAGAGAATTAACCCTCAAGAAGCACGCCTTACAGCTTTTCTGCAGGTCTGGCTTTGCGAGAAGATTCATGATTTTCCATATTTGGCAGAAGTAGTGAAACGCTCATTGTCTGCCCTAGGGCTGTATGAGTGCGCTTTCTCAGTGTCTGTACATCTAGGGCATTTAATCAACTACTTGTTTGAAGTATCCCATTGATCTCAAAATGACGCTAAATCTAGAGTATTCTTACACATTGTTACATGAAAGTTAGTTGGGACTGCTCTAAAAACTGCAAAAGAACTAAAAAATTCCAAAGAATCAGGTTGATGTAGTGCAGAATCTTAAGGGAGTGTCAATTAGTTATCTGAGAATTTACATAATGTAACTGGGTAAACTGAATAATTTAACTGAAACACTTAGATCATTGTGGTTATATTTGAGTGATTCATAGAACTCAAAGCAAAGTGTTCATAAAAGTTACATAAAATCCAATTCTTTATGGGAGTTATGATTTGGCCAGATATCATGCTCATACAATTTGGTTTTTAGGCATTTCTGAAGCTGAAGAAAAATTTTCCAGCGGAACCCTTTTTGACCAAAATGATTTTTCTGTCCTGTATTATTGATTGTAAGTTAGGAAATTGATCTAACTTAGTCTGTTCTCACCAATCATGAAACTTTTGCCTGGGAATTGCCTGTAGTTGATCAGAATTAATAAGAAGAGGATGATAAGAACTCGTTCTGCCTAAGAAAGCCAAATAGGATATAGTGTAGTAATTTCATCAGATGCCACTTTAAATTCATTTCTAGTAAACATTAACTTAGCACCTTTGCAAGGTAAATATATAAATTAAATATGCTAGAATCTAATGTATTGTAATGATTTGTAATCATAATTTGACAAACTCACGAATCATCATTTAGTGGCATATTTCTTAGAGGTTTTACTAAGATTAAGCAAATAGATAATAATAGAAAGAAAAAGAAATGATTGCCTGAAGCAAACAAACTCAGAAAACATTTCAGGTGTTGAAGACAGCTACTAAGGCTTAAATGAACCTTTCCTCTTTTTTGTATTAAATACCATAATTTTAAATATTTATGGATCTTTCCTGAATATTTGACTTAAAATATACAATTATTTTATTAGGCCTTTTAGTCCTTTGTCACATCTTTAATTTCCTATAGGATGAGTTATCATTTGAAGCAAATGGCTTACCGCATACCATACAGGTTATACGCTCCTTAAATACAGGAATAGAGAGATAAGTAGAGATAAAGACATTCTATTTCCCTTCCAATGACAAATTTCTGCTTGTAATTGTATCACTCTATCCCACACAAGTCAATCCCGTACCTGGAACTAGTTTGACCTTGTCACAGAGGTTCGGGGTAAGACAAGGGAGAACAACTAGGCCTGGATTAAGTAAGACTAATTCAGATTCAAGGGAATCTTTAGGAAACTAAAAAGGCTGAAACCTAGCCATGAAACAGTGTTTTGCACTCAAGAGTTAATATGCCCTTCAGGAAGTCAAAAATGTTAACAAAGACATAAGTGTATGTTTGAAGTTTACATGTATCCCAAGATGGAAATTTTTTGTAATTTGTTTTTCTACTGGTTAAAAACCCTTATTTCAAGAAGTATTTGTTACTGAATGTCAACCAATAAGGGAGGGGTTAAATAAATTTTGGTAAATAATTATAATGGAATGCCACAAAGACTTAGAAAAATGTGTTTATCATGTGTACACTGACATGAAAGCAAGCCCATGACATATTTTAAATAAAAGAAACATAGTTATTTTATAATATTTATTATATGATCCTCTTTTGTTAATACACACAATTGTTTTAACATCAGAACTACAAGGCATATTAAAATGCTAATAATCTAGATTTTTTAGAGGAAGGGATAGGGTAATCAAGGAAATTGGTTAAACTGATGAAGGTAAGACAATGAAGGGATAGCATTCTAGAAAGAGAGAAAATAGTATATTTTAATATTTAGGAAATCCAAAGAAGTCAGAATGGAGGTTACAGGGCATGAGTGGACAGAGTAAGAGATGAGCCTGGAGGCAAGCAGGGTCAGATTCCAGGGGGTGTTATAGTCTTGTTAATGAGTTCAGACTCTCATTCTAAGAGCTTTTGATGGGACTTTAACAGGGGACTGATACAATGAGACTTAAGTCAGAAATACCACCTCCATAACAGATTAGAGAAAAACAAGATTGGAAAAATGGAGGACACTTTTGAAGAATTTGTAGTAACCTGGGAAGAGACGGTTTTGGACTAAGTTAAAGTATTACCAGTGGTATTAGGGAAAATTACTTGAATTATGAGCTATTTAGGAGAGAAAACTCCAAGCCAGTCACTGAGCAGGCACCCAGGAAGAAAAGAGGCTTTCAGGAGTAGATGAGGAATTCAGCTGGGGCCACTGAGACTGAAGTGCCTGTAGCACAATTTCTTACAGATGGGCCGTGGACAAGCAGTGAGATGAAGGCAGAATCTAGGAGAGACACATAAACTGGACATACTCTTGTGAGGTCAGCGGTATGTGGGATGTAGTGAGAACCCAAGCTCACTCACAGAGACAAGAGTATGAGATGAAAAGCCACTTCCTTGGTAGATTACTGGAAAATGCCAACGTTTAGGGGCCAGAGGAAGAAAAGAATTTACAAAAGGAGAATGGGGGTTGTCAAAGGGAAACCAAGAGGTCACATAATCAAAATAAATTAACAGTTTAATAATCTTTAGCTTTCAGTTCTGGCCCACCATAAAACAGAATGATTGATTAGACAGTTAGTTTTATAATCATTGGAAAGGTTTAAATGAGACTCTACCTAATCTTCTATAATATCACAGAAGAGATTTCCATACTGAGCAAACAGTTTAGGCTTAACAGCCTCAAAGAGACTTTTTTTTTCCTTTTATGGTTTTTATTGAATCACTATAATACTAAACCACTAAGTAGAGTTTATGGAAATGACAGATCCCTGTTGTTCCCTTTCTAATAAACTCTCTTGAAAAATTCACAAATGTAAGATACCAGGTATATGTTACATCCTAACCTGGCCCCTTTTCACAGTCTCAGGTTATTCACACAATCCGGTGACAGGTGAATATAAAACCCATCACACACATGGCTCCCATGTCGGGCGTTAGTCCAAAGCTGTTTCTGTTTGCCCGTTCTAACCCATGCTCTCGCCTTCCATGATTCTCCAACCCGGTCCTCCCTTTAGTAATGTAGATGCTCATATTTGTTCCTACTTCTGGACGACATTTCGACATGCTTTCAGGCTCATGATTAGTACTTCTTTTTAAATACAGTCTCTTTTGTTTACCTGTATGTTATTCAACGGAACACTGCTATTAGAAGTAAACTACTAAAATTTCAGAGGCTTAACCCAAAATAAGTTTACCAATTGCTCACATAATAATACCTAGTTTCTGGTGGTATAGTGGCTTGTCTCGACATGGTGAAACACAGACTCAGGCTTCTTCCAGGCTGGTGCTTGGTCATCCCTTAGGGTCTCAGAGTTCTCTGCAACCTGTTCCCAGGAAGAGAAAGAGAGCAAGAATTCTACCTATGGGAGGAGGAACATGAGATTTGGTACACAGTGAAATGCCTTTTGTACAGTCAATTTATACCAACAAATATATGTGTTTATAGACCAATTCCTGCCAGCCATTAGTTGAGGCCTCATCGGCAGTAATTCTTTCTGGCTTCCTGCCGGTCATTTGCATAGACACAAAGGGCTTTATCATCATGCAAAGAGATGTAGATTCTGGTAGTTGGAAATCAGGTCCACCATGCTTTAAGTTGGTCTGTTCCAAACAGTACAGAAGACCCCCAACAAAATAAAAATAGAACTACCATATGATCCAGCAATTCCACTTCTGGGTATTTTTCCAAAGGAAACAAAAATACTGACTTGAAAATATATCTGTACCCCCATTATTCACAATAATGACTATACAGCAGCATTATTCACAATAGCCAAAATATTGAAACAACTTGTCCACTGAAGGGCGAATAGATAAAAAGTTTGTGGTACATATATGCAATGGAATATTATTCAGCCATAAAAAAAGAAAATCTTTTCATCTGCAACAAAATGGATGAATCCTAAGGATATTACATATGTGAAATAAGTCAAACAGAGAAATACAAATACTTCGTGATCACACTTTATATGTGAAATCTAAACAAACAGAACAAAATAAATCCAAACAAACTCGTAAGAGTTTTGAGATCGGACTCGTAGTTATAAGAGGCAGGGGATGGGGATAGGGGAATTGAAGGGAGATAGTCGAAAGGCAGACACTTCCGGCTATATGAAAAATATGCGCTAGAGATGTGACGTACAACATGGGGGCTCTCAGTGACTCTGCTGTATGACATGCAGGAAAGCTGTTAAGAGAGTAAATCCTAAGAGTTCCCATCACAGGGAACAGAATTGTGTTTTTCTTTTTATTATATCAATATGAGATGATGAATGCTAACTAAACTTATTGTGCTATTAATTTTACAACATATGTAAGTAAAACTACTATGCTGTATACCTTAAACTTATACAACTGATCTATATTAGTTATATCTTAATAAAACTGGAAGTGGGGGGTAGTTTGTGCTAAAGCAACACAGGTAGGATACTACCAGTATCTGCTATAGCAACTCATCACTTAGTAATAATTTTGTAGGGTAATACTAGCTACTAGCACATAAACCACAAAAATTCAGGAGCTCAACGCAATGAGGTTTATTCACACTAACATAGAAGAATGATATAGTGCTTCTAGCTGGTGGGTAGCTTTCTTCTATTTGTTGTTTTCAGTGAATGATGTCCCTTCTATCTTTTGACCCAACTATCATACAGTGCTTCAAGTCTTCTGTAGCCAATAGTGGGAAAGAAAAGAAAGTGTGGAAAGAGAACATCCAGTTGGTTCAGAAGGGACCCACATCACTTTTGCTCACATTTCATTGTCAGGCACTGGTTGCACAGTACAACTTAGAAGCAATAGGGGCTGAGAAATGAGGTCTGAGGTTGGCCAGTTGCTTTCCAGCAATGACTCCAAACTACAGGGCTCCAAGACTTGAAATCACATGTAAGAGATACTTCCACTTTGAACTCTGCTGAAGGACCATTAGAAAAGCCCACATAGAATTGAATCAAATCCAAATATTTCCCGGATCCCTTTGAGCACAGCAACCTTGAGCACAGCACACAGTAATGCCTGATGCAATTGAAACTCTTTCATAAAACAATCTGAAATAATTAAGCAAGCACAGTTTTCAAAGTTGTGTGAATGAACATTGCTCTGAGTACTTGTTCTAACCCTCGAAGCAGAATATTACACAGAGAACTGAATTTCCATATGTGGAAACTGTAAAATTGCTATTTGCAAGTCATGTTCACTTGTGTACCAGAAACCTGCCAGCGATGCACCCAAAATTCATTTGTAGCTGCTATTTATAGTGATATCAGTATTCAAGTTTTTATGTAAAAATAGCAAAGTGGAGTTACTGGTATAATAGTAGCTAACATACTTATTCATTCATACATGACTGTTTATTTTCTCCTTGTAGAAAAAATATATTAGGACCTATATTTAACATTAGATAGAAGAAAACTGTGAGTAGGACTAAGAAGAAAGCTAACACTGAATGTCTAGATAAAAACTGCAGAAACATATTCATCACTATTTAGACACTGTCTAAATATCTGTATGTTTAACATTATGTCAACAAAAGCAGAGAACCATACATGCCCAAAACCAGACTTCCCTTCTAACCAAAACCACAATCATCACCATAACTGCTCGGTGAGCAGAGGTCTAACTGGGAAATGGACCACTCAGCCTAACCTGGGAACTCTGTGTGCAGAGAGGTGGGCAAACAATTCCCAAAGGGCTGTGATGAGGTGGTGCAGGATTGTCCTACTACATGATTTGTGAGTAAATAATGAATACTTTTTTTTCTTGTCTGGAGATTTCCATTATTAAGCAAACCGTAATTTTATAATTAGAAATGAAGTGGAGAAATACTTCCAGCTTCAGCTCTGACATGTAATGAGCATGAAAGTTGTTGCTCTCATCTTTACATCAGACAAGGAATTTTAAATGACTATGATTAATATGTTAGAAACTCTAATAAAAAAGTTGACAAGATTTGGGAATAGATAGGTAATGTAAGTATAGGGGTAGAAACTCTAAAATAAAATTAAGAAAAAATACTAGAAATCAAAATGCAGTAGCAGAAATGAAACCTTCAACAGATTTATTGGTAGACTCAACACAACTCAGGAAAGAATGAATGAACTTGAAGATAGGTCAACAGGAACTTTCAGACTAAAATTCAAGGAGAAAAAGAATTTTAGAAAAGGAACATTATGCAAGAACTCTAGGACAATGTTAAAATTATAATATATGCATTGAAATTCCAGGTGAGAAAAAAGAGGAAAACAAGTTATCTGAAATAATAATGGCTGAAAACTTTCCAAAATTAATGACAGACACCAAAAAATAGATCCTGGAAACTCAGAAAATGTCAAGCAGGATGTCTAACAAAAAAATAAACAAATAAAAATTAAAATTAAAACTAAAATAAAGATTCATACATATACAGAGTCAGAAACTAAAAACAAAGATGAATTTTTGAAAAAAGCAAGAAAAAAATTACCTGTAGAAGATCATAGATAAAAATTAAAAGATTTCTCATCAGAAAACATGCAAGCAAGAAGAAAATGGAGAGAGATTTTTAAATTTTGAAAGAAAAGCTAGAATTATATATCTGTCAAAACTATCTTTTTAAAAGAAAGAAGAAATAAAGACCTGTCAGACAAACAAAAACTGAGAGAATTAACTGTTCCTAGACCTACCTTGCAAAAAAAATTTAAAAATTAAAAGAAGGTCTTCAGGCAAAAGAAAAATATCATTGGCAAAAAAAAAAAAACATGGATCTTCAAAAAATTAAGGGAGAATATTAAAAAGATATGACCAAAAGTAAAAAAAAAAATTATTTTTCTCATTTTAATTCATATAAAATATAATTATTTAAAGCCATAATAGTAATAGTATATTCAGTAACTGCAACAAATGGATAAGTAAAATTAATGACAGCAGTGTCACAAGGGATAAGAGAGAGGAATTGGAAATAGTATTCTGTGTGTTGTTGTACTATACATGAAGTAAAATAGAGTTACATGAATGTGAGTTTAGATTTATTTAAAAACACATATTGTAAACTGCAGTGCAACTACTAAATTGTTGTAAGGGAAGTACAAATGATACTCAGAGAGGAGATAAAATAAATCATATAAACTGTTCAATTAAAACCATTACACTCAAGCCTATACCATAGCTCCTCATTACCCTCAGAACAAATATTCCAAAAATTTATATGGAACAAAAAATTAGACCCCAAATAGCCACAGTAATCTTGAGAAAGAAGAACAAAGCTAGAGGGATCACAATGCCTGATATCAAACTACACTATAAGGCCGCTGTAATTAAAACATTCCAGTACTGGGATAAGAACAGGCACATAGATCAATGGAACAGAGTGGAGACCCCAGAAATAAACCCACACCTTTTTGGTCAATTAATATTTCACAAAGGAGGTAAGAGCATACAATGGAGTAAAGATAGTCTCTTCAAAAATGGTGTTGGGAGAATTGGACTTTTGCTTGTAAAAAAAATGAAGTTAGACCACCAACTTACTCCATACACCAGAATAAACTCGAAATGGGCAAAAGACTTAAATATGTTTCAATACCATAAAAATCCTAGGGGAAAGCATAGGAGTAAAATTTCAGATATCTCACATAGCAGCTTTTTGCTGATATGTCTCCTAGGGCAAGGGAAACAGAGGAAACAATAAACAAATGGGACTGCATTAACTTAAAAAGCTTCTGCACAGCTAAAAAAATATATATATCATTATCAAAATGAAAAGGGAACTCACCATATGGTAGAACATATTTGCCAATGATACATCAGACAAAGGTTTAATCTCCAACATATACCAGTACATAGAGCTCATACAGCTCAACACCAGGAAGACAAATAATCTAATTAAAAAATGGGCAAAGGACCTGAATAGATACTTCTCCAAGGAGGACATACAGATGGCCTATAGACTTATGAAAAAATGCTCAATGTCATGAGTCATTCTAGTACTGCAAATTAAAACTGCAATGAGCTATCACCTCACCCCTGCCAAAATGGCTATCATTAAATCAATAAACAAGTGCTGGTGAGGATGTGGAGAAAAGGGAACCCTAGTGCACTGTTGGTGGGAATGTGGACTGGCACAGCCACTGTGGAAAACTGTATGGAGTTTCCTCAAAAATTAAAAATGGAACTGCCTTTTGACTCAGTGATTTCATTTCTGGGAATATATCCTAAGAGCCCTGAAACACCATTTCAAAAGAATATAGGTACCCCTACGTTCCTAGCAATGTTATTTACAATAGCCAAGATTTGGAAACAGCCTAAATGCCTATGAATAGATGAGTGGATTAAAAAGCTGTGGTACATTTACACAATGGAATACTACACAGCAGTAGAAAAGAAGAAAGTCTTACCTTTTGCCACAGCATGGATGGAACTGGAGACTATTATGCTAAGTGAAATAAACCAATCAATGAAAGACAAATACCATATGATCTCACTTATAAGTGGAATATAATGAACAAAATAAACTAATGAACAAAATAGAATTAGAGGTATAGAAATAGGGAACAAACTGACAGCTATAGGAGGTGAGGGTGGACATGGGGACTGGTTGAAAGGAGGTGAAGAGATTAGTCAAAGCACATGTATGCGTCAACCTGGCTCATTCTATCTCATCCCACACTGTTAATCCTTGAATAGCACAGGCTCTCTCCCATCTCAGAACTTCTGTTTTCTCTGATTCCTTTACCTAAAACCCATTCCCCAGATATCTGCAGGTCTTATTCTTTCTTCTGTATCAATTCAAATGTCACCTTATCAATGAGAACTTCATGATGATTCCCTATAAAACCGTGACCCTTTTACCTCATCCCCCCTGCACCCCTATTGTCCTTACCTGCTTTATTTCTTTCCACAGTGCAAGTCATTATCTGACTATGGTACATTTTAACAGTTTATCATCATATTTTGTTTTTCCCTCCTCTCCACCCACTAATAAAAGCTTAACGAGGCTAGGAATTTTGACTTAGTTCACTGCTGTATTTCAATTCCCAGAACAGTGATTTTCAACCTTTTCTGACTCATGGCACACATAAGCTAAATATTAAAATTTTGCAGCACACCAGGAAAAACTTTTTTTTTTGCTGATCAGGTAAAAATAGGTACAATTTTGTTCCATTCACACTGGACAGCTACTGTTGTGTTGGCTGTTGTGATATTTTTACTTGACTATTTAAGGGAAAAGAGGTCAGTGCCCCCGACTTAATAATCAGGTATTGCATGTTTTAAAAATTTTTGTGGCATACCGGTTGAAAATCTCTAACCTAGAACATGGCTAATTACACACATAGCAGGAATTTCTGAATGAGTGAATTAATGAATGAGTGAATGATTCTTATAATTTCTCATGGTCTACTTTGCTCTCTTCTCTCTTTCTAAAACTCCCATTCATAGAAGATAGACATTTTGGATTACTTTTGCTTCTTCTCATTTTCTTCATTTTCTTGTCTTTTGTTCTAACTTTATGAAATAATTTTTCAATTTTACCTTCCAAACCTTGTATTGAATTATTTGTTTTGTCAATGATATTTTAAATGTCCCAGAGGATTTGTCCTCTGATTGCAGCTTATTTACAATATTCATTATTATTTTATGGCTGTAATATATTTTCAAATCTCTCTAAGGATTCTCTTTGGAAACTTGCTTGTCTTTTGTGGTTGCTGCTGTTCTCTTTTTTAGTCCTTAAATTATCTGTTAACTCCACTATCATTTGTTTCCACTTATATGTAAATAATAAAAAAAAAGCCAAGAAACTTCTACAATAAAATCTTAACTATATTGATAATAATATCCAGGTGGTAGGTTTATAGATCAGTTGTTAATAATTGTTAGTATATGGTTTTTACTACTACTTATCTATGTTCTCTTATTTTCTAAATAAGCTGATACTCCTATCTAACTGAGCATATGCTAAACAACAAAAAGGAGAAACTGAGGGCGAGAAGGCAAAAGAGAAAAACATGAGTAGGGCAGGCTGAGGCCCCTGGGGAGAAAAGACAGGCTGAAGTGGGCAGAAACGTCAGACATAAATATAAAAAGAGAAATCTGAGTGGTCCTTGTGCCCAGAGATAACCAAAGCTTGCACTCCTAGTCCCCCTTTCCTCGCAGAGTCGCATGGCAGTCTGCTGTAATCTCTGTGTTACCCGCACTGTCTCCAATAGACTGTTTTTTTCTTGTAAATATTTATCTTTGCAGGGATTCTGCCCAAACTCCCTCTCCCTGGAAAAAGCCCTTGGGGGGACAATCAAGTTACATTTACAATTATTTTAGATCACATAGTAAACCACACTTTGTTGCGACATTTAGGCACATCTGGAAGAACCTCTCCCGTGCCCTGGGCTTGCTAAAGTGGCTTCTCCTCCTGCCCGTGACCCCGGAGTTGAGTACATCACAAGTGGAATTCTGTCAGCAGGACAAATCTATGGCCCAGGCAACTGAAGCTTATCGGGATCTGGCCTGAAAAATTAAACATGTATTCACTTAAACTATCGAGGTGAATTCAAAAGAGAAGAGCGTAAAAGATCACTTAGGAACACTAAATCAGGTTTGTACTTCATAAATAAAGTTTAGAAGTTCTTTGCTTGCTAACAGAATTGGTAGGTAATAGAATACAAAATAACATTTTGGGATCAAAGCAATTTTCTATGAAAATAAAAAACCTAAATTCCTAAAATTTTATTATTTTAATGGGGAGGGAAACGTCAGAGCAGTATTTGAAGGAGATGAAGTGTTTGAGGCCATCAAGCACAGTGCCTGGTTCAGAGTAGATGGTAAATAAATTTTTACTAAATGTGTATATCATCCAGACCTCTAAATCCACAGAGGAGGAAACTGAGGCCTGGAGAAATTAACTGACTTACCAAAGAAAAATAAATTATAGGGCCAGGAGTAGAGCCCACATTTAGAAGCAAATTTCTAAATCAAACATGAAAACTTCTAACAATGATTTTGGCAGTGAAAATTTCAAATCATGATTCCTCCCACAAAAAAATGCTGCCATTTATGATTATACATACAATTGGTGTTTCATAATAAATATTATTATAGTAGTAGCCAAACATTCCAATGTGCATGCATTTAGATATTAGCTACTTTTTAAAATCACCTTTATTGAAGTATAATCTGCATGCAGTGAATGCACCCATTTCAAACAGAAAGTTTAATGAGTTTTGCAAAGATGCACACCCCTGTAATCACCACCGCACTCAAGATCTGAAGATTTCTGTCATTCACCCCACCCCACATTTCCTCCTGCCTCTTTACTGTTAATTCCCCCCACCCTAGCCGCAGGCAACCAGTGACATACTTTTCATCACTACAGATGGAGTAGCCTGTTCTAGAATTTCATAGAAGTGGAATCATCTACTCTATTTTGTTTGGCATCTTTTGCTAAGCATAGTGTTGTTAAAATTCAGCCAATTGTGTGTTTTTTTTCTTCTAAGTAGTATTCCATTATGTGGATATACCAAATTGGTTTTTTCCTTCATGTGGTAATAGACATTTAAAATTATTTCCAGATTTGAGTTATTCTGGGTAAAGCTCTTATCAAAATGTATGTATGAACAGTGTTTTCATTTCTCTTAGCAAATTACTGGTAGTAAAATTGCTGGGTGATGTGTTAGTGCACATTAAACTTCATAAGAAATTGACAAATAATTCTCCAAAATTGTGGTGACATTTTACATTTCCTCTAGCAGAGTATCAGAGTTCTGTTTGCCTGGTAACTTTGCCAATACTTAACATTTCAGTCTTTTTAATTGTTATCATTCTAGTAGGTGTGTAGTTGTTTCTCACTGTGGTTTTAACCTGCATTTTCCTGATGACTGTTGATGATGAGCAACTTTTCATGTATTTATTGGTCATTTGCATATCTTGCATTGTGAAAGTCTGTTCAACCTTCTGCCCATTTTCTGTTTAGGCCGCTTATCTTATTAAGTTGTAAGAATTCTTTACAAATCTGGATAAAGTCCTTTATCAGATACATGTACAGCCAATGTATGTATTACAGAGCCTCGTTCATGCCTTGCCTTTTTATTTTCTGAATTATATATTTTGAAAAGTAGAACTTATTAATTTTAATGAACTACAATATATCATTTTTGGTTTGTGATTTTTTGTATCATCTCTGGGAAATCCTTATTTCAAGAACATGGAAATTTTCTCCTATGTTTTCTTCTAGAAATGTTATGGTTTTAGCTCTTATATTTATGTCTAAGATCAGTCGTTAGTTAAATTTGTATATAGTGTGAAGTCAACATTTATTTTCCCCCATAAGAACATCTAGCTATGATGGCACTGTACATTGAAAAGGCTATTCTTTTCCCCATCGAATTGCTTTAACATCTTTGTTGAAAATCAATTGACCATATATCTGTGGTTCTATTTCTGGACTCTATCTGTTTCAACGCTGTTTATATCCATCTTCTTGCTAGCCACACTGTCTTGATTACTGTATTTTTACAGCACAGCTTGAAGGAAGGAGAGAGGCTGCCTATAACGAAGGAAGAAAAAAGGAAGGGAACTTTTCTGGCAGGAAATGGTGCTTTTTTCCACACAGCAAAAGTGAAAACATCAGCTCTAACTCAGAATAATAAAGTTCATCCCAACTAGTCTTACTTTTAATCAATTATTTAATATTTGCTGAGCATTTCTGTGGTCTCTGTGTACAACATACACGCTCGGCACAGTATAAAGGCATTTAGTCGCTCCTATTGTCCTAACTAATGACTTTTATCTTGTTGCTCAATTCCTTTGTGGTCTTTTATTGATAAATTTGAAGTTTAATTAAATCAATCAGTTAACATTTTCATAATGAGATAAAAATATTTTTCTCAATATTAGATGCTATTTAGAATGCGAAAAGTTCTTGAATAAAGTAATTTGCATTACTTATAAATTTAAATAGTCTACTGAAATATTGTTTAAATGTTTTGGTTAAATTGAGGAAGGTATGGTTGATGGTACAAACCTAACATTTTCACTCATGTACTATTTACCAGGTCCTACATATGCACTTCACATGACAATCAAATATATAATTGCTACAATTTATTGAGTGCCTATTATGTTCTTGAAATTATCCCATTCAACTTCTAAAACAGTCCTGCAAGCTAAATACTACTTTTCCCATTGTACAGGTAAGTCCAACTAAGATTAAGTAACTTGTCCTACTAGGATGTAGCAGAAGTGCCTTAAAATCTATCCTACTTTGACCTTCAAGCCCAAGATTTTCCCACTTCCTATATCGCATTCACATAACCCACGCCCATATTCTTTACATTGTGTGAGTGTCGGGATAAAATCTAAAGTTCAAGTGGGAGTTTAGCAATCAAGCAAGTCTATTAGCTTTCTCCCAGCTACACTAGATCAACATCAGTTTCCTCTTCTGCAGCATCAGAAACAAACAAACAAACAAAAAATGAACTGTAGACTAATAGAAATTAACTTGAGAGAGTGTGCCTTTACCTTTACTTGGCTAATGATCTTCATGTAACTCACTAACAGTGAGACACACAGGAGAGATCGTCTACAGGGAAATGGACGAGGACGAGTAAGGAAATAATAGTGACATCTGTAATGTGCAATAGAGCACTCAAGGAAATAATCTTAAAATTTAAGAAAACCCATTGAGGGCAGATATCATTAGTTTACATATAGACAATGCGAAGACCTGAGGAGCTAATGCGCTTGGCCATAGTCTAACAAGTTGTAAGGAAGGGAGCTAGAAGACTAAACCGGTCACTACACGGGTACAAGAGAGTAAGAGGATACTGAGGTAGAGCTGGAGAACAAGAGTGATCTGTGAGGTGAGGGGGCAAGGAGGAGAGTGGGTAGGTGTAAGATCACTTAATTGTTCTTTCTGAAGCCGAACTCAGCTCACTGATCTTATATCCCCGCTCCTGCTGCTCTGGCACGAACGTACAACTAATTCATTTTCTTTTATCTAAGATTTTAAAGTACCTCTGAGAAAGGCTGGGGTATACAAATCAAATTAGAATCACAATAGGTTGGGAACTGATCCAAGGACTTAATATAAGACCTAAATAATAGAAAGCAAAAATAGGAGAAAACTGAGGTAGTTTGCATTCCTATGTCTTATGAATAAAACCTCAATAATGACATCATCTCTTGTTCTTCAAGAGAATAGTGACTTGAAGAAGTAGAGAACGGCTTTTCAAAATCATATGCCAATGTAATGTATAGGCCTCGGGTCCTCTCTTAGGTTGGCACCCATCTTCATCACCTCCACCGGTCTCGGCTTCTAAACAGGGATTAAATGGAATCTTACACACGTACGCCTTATCATATAGTCTTCAGTGTTGGATTTTGTTTATATGGAGAAATCCCAGTGTCTTGATCTACTTTTATACCCTTATCTCAGGTACTTTGTATATTAAGTTATTTCAGTATAAGTGACTAATCAGTGAGTCTTGATCAGGGGGTCTAAAATGTAAGTGCTTTTAGGGGTTAGACATGGGCTAATTATAAGAAGCATGGTAGCAGACTGCCGCAGTTGTGCCATATATAAAAGCATTCTAATTTAACCTCTTTTAAAGACTCTTCTTGCTAAACAAAACACACTCATAGACCCAATTTGAGACCTCTGGATGAAATTAAGTGCTTTGATCCATTGTCTGCTCTATTTAAAAGAAAATATCTAATTTTAAATATTTAACATTAAGGTGACATTTAATAACTCATTAGATTGTATAACTGCCTGTATGTTTTATATTAGAAACTCAAAATCTGCATAGCTGGTAGGAAGGAGAAGAAATATGCTGATTATATTTATTTATCTATTCAATAGAAAACGATGAGACTAACTGATCTTTGAAAAAAATTGACAAGTTGTTAAACCAAATCAATAGATTACTTGTGTCTAAATGATCCAATAGTTACATAGATAAATCTATGCTTAAAGACAAATATCTTTCAACTTTTCATGCAGGTATTTGACCAGTGTTGGGTGAAGCTGTAAAAAAGTAAGTACCTCTTAACGATTTGATAAAACTTTCCTCAGTATATAAATGGTTGACATACCCTTCTTTCCTAAGACTAAGATTAAGTTTGTGAGGGACTAGGCCATAGGGAAAAGGCAATCAAAAGATCAAAATTTTGTGAACTCAGATATTCTGTCTGACCTATCATTTTAAAAAGCAGTGGGCAAAACGTTATCCTAGATTCTAAATTTCAAATCTGAAAAGTCAGTAAACTTGTGGTTCGGATGAAAGTTTTAGTGGCGTACAACCTCTGTGGATTTTACAGGTGTTAAAAGCAGTGGGAATGTATATCATCTCGATACTGACTCAAGCTGCTGAATTTAAATGGTCATTGGCCAGATACCTGATTTAAGAGATTCCATCTTTACAGACGTATATGTCCTTCTCTTCTGCAAGGAAATAGACTTCAAAAGCCAAGAGGTAGCAAGTGAATAACACTCCATAAACCAATATCCTTAATAGACTAATCTGATTGTCAATCAGCTTTTGCATCTATCTGAAGAAACATTTGACATTTTGCCTATATTCATTTATCAAGGGTGTAAAAATAGATTTAATTTAATAACATTAGTGCTCAACTTGTCCAATGTTCGGATCTTATTCCAGAGGGAACAATGCTTGTAGCAATGGTAAAATTAGGAAAGTTGTTTTATGTCGCATTAGTTAACATATGCAAGCTTACTTAACATGTGGACGGCAAATAAGTATAATTACATTAAAACAAGGAGCTGTAGCGCAGAAGCAATAAAAATAGACTAGGTTGTATTATTAATTCTTGTGTTAAGGGTTTTGAGCCATGTTGATTGGCCTGAATTTTTTGATTTTGTTATGGTACAAAGGGATTGTTTGAAGTAATTTGTCCCCGAGAGAGGCTCACAATCCCAAGCGGGTTTCAATTCAGCAAAGCAAATCTAATTTTGTTTGCTTTATGCAAACCAGAAGGGGCTGTGGTTCATTCTGTTTTCACTGGAGGGGAAAGGCGCACTAATGGGACCTGCTGAAATGCATGCATTGCAAACATCATACCCCTGCATATATTAAATTTAGCTATGTGATGCACTGTGTTCATCATCTCATTGTGTACACAGATACGCTTTAGAACAAAGCCTTTTAATAGCAAGGGAACCTTACTACATTATGTCAATACTCTATTGTATTTATATTTAATGCCGCCATTGGAATACCTGCCCTTAGCTAGAGTATGTTCATATTTGTGATCATTTTGCATTTCAGCTGCTCCTTATGCAACGAGGACTATACACTGACACTATTATACTGGAGCTTAAAGCCAACATCTGAAGATTAATTATATGCAGATCGATAAAGGTTTCTAATTTCCCCGGGTCTCCACCCCCGCATATATACTCCTTATATACCTGAGTTAAATTAGAGAGATGCTTAATACTTTGTTGAAAGAATAGGACACATCCCAATATGAATATTCAGGCTGGAAGATAAATGGAGGATAATAATGTCTACCCAACAGGTAATGTTAAAGATGGTCTCCATCCCTGTGACAAATCGCCCTCCTCCTAACTGCTCCAGCCCCCAGCCCCCAGCCCCCAGCCCACCATGATCTTTCCTTGACTTGCCAGATACAACCGATCAAATTCATCAAAATTAGAGGGTGCATGAGATGGGAAGGGAAACCAGTACATGATGGATGATAATGCAGTTATTGGCTAGGTGAATTTATTCACATAAAAATGGAATTATTTGTCAATTAAAATTGCATAATGACTGGATCTCTTGTCATGCCAGCACTATTTTCAGTGTGTTTTTGTTTTGAAAACAGTTCCAATAGTGCAAATAGACAGACACATCTCCAAACCCTTCAATTTGTCATTAGACATTTGGCGGCATGCCTACTTTGCTGTTAATTTTCCAAAACTACATTAATTTGCTGAATGACTTCTGTGAATCAGTTCACATAAAATTCAAGATGATACTTGTCAAGTACCAAAGAGTGATTATTAAAAGCATAGGTTACATGTAAAAACACACTGTGTGAATTGGTTTGAATTTTGCATTTTAAGTTCAAACATGGGTTAGCATTAATGATTTTTTTTCTTCCCTAATGGAAGTTGCTTAATGAAACATTACAAGGATAATCTTCCTATTGGTTTTTCTCTGCTTCTGCTTATCTGTTTCTTCCATTTACTAGTGTATACATTCTTAATTTGACTTGATTTGGAACACAAGAGACACCTCAGGCAGTGGAAATTCAATGGTGTAGTCAAAAATAATTGTTTAATATTGTGACATAAGGGATTTGATCCTCAAGGTATACTGTATCTGACAGTTGTGCAATTTAAACACTGAGAGAGATTACCCTGTGTATAAGACCAAGTAACAAGATCACATGACATTCTTAGAGGAATTTACTTGCTGACAAAGAGGACACTTGGTTGAGAAATGTTATTATAGTTACCAGCCTCTTGTAGCATAAAATCATGAAATAGTAACATGGTCACTATTAGAAATGCTAATTCGTTTATATGTACTTGCTTGGTTTACCACATATGTGTGTTCTAAAGAAAATACTGCCTTGGTCCTGATGATCATTATCCGAGGAGTTTTAAGCAGATAGTTCATGTCAAAGCACATTTTCCATTTTCACATATTCAAATATGTAAAAATATTCTTATTTGAATACATATCCTTTATGTGTGTACAGTGTACTATATATGTATATATAATATATAGGTATACAATACACATATGTAATATGTACACATATATGTGCGTATTATGTATATTATACTATACTCAGTGTTTGTATAACCATGTATACATATAAAATATTTTATTTTAATTATTTAAATAACCTTTAAGTTATCATACTTTAGTTGTCTTAATGCAGTCATAGAAGTTGAATTAGGGGGCAAATACTCATGGAACACTTAGTGAGTTCAAATCTGCTACAAATACCATAAGAAATTATGTCACTTTTAGCTTTAAGCCTAGAGAGGTATATGTGGCACAAATGCCCCAACACGGAAGGACACTGAATTAATTACCATTTGTTGACTCTACCTCTGTATCTTCCCACCTTGCTCACATTTTCCTAGTCCACATCCTCAGTGTGACAAGAACAGGAAGCTTGGAAAGGGTGAGACAGGTGAGAATAGTGGTGGCTACAGTCCCACTTTGAGCTCCACCTGTGTTCAATTACTATGTCAGTTCAGGCTAAACATAAGATTTTATGTTTAGTAAGTAAGATTTTAAAAATATTACACTTGGTGAGAGAATAGAAACTTTTCCTAATAAACCAACTCATCCTAATAATAAATATCTTCCTAGATTGAGTTCTGGTGTTGAAAAAGCAATTGGAGGAAGTTACTTTAATCCCTTAGTGTGCTTTTATGGAAGGCAAACACACCATGCAGACCTGCCTGCATGCACCAGACATGTCTTCTAACCTTGAAGTACTGAAGGCAATCTCTGCTCAAATTCCTGTTCAGCTCGGCAGCCTAAGTTGGCATAGGAAGTTAAGTCTGTTCTCACAGATCTTCTACCCAGTGGTATGCTGATAAATGTTTAACAATCAGCTCTCTGGAAAACAAAAACAAAAGAAGCAATAACTCTGATCTGCAGCGTGAGTCTAAGCTGCCAGTGTGTCCATGTGAATGACGAGCGGCGAGAAAACACAAAGTATCACACTATTCCATACTATTTCCACCATATAGGCATAAATAACCTCAAGAGCACAGATCATGGTAAAGTGTAGTAAAATAAGAAGTAATAAGTTTGGACGTTATCTTTCTTTCATAGGTATGTATCTATCTATCTATATATAGATAGATAGATATCACTGCATTTTAAGCTTATATACTTTTTCTATTAATTTTTAATAATGACTGTATATAACCAAAAGCTTGCAAAATACTGCAAATATAACAATCGGCTCTTCTGAGTTAGTGCATGGCAGCCCCACACACTACTATGCCCACCCCATCTCAACGCACACAGCATGCAATTAGCTTCTGGTTCATTAACATCGATCCAGAGTTATGCCTCATAAAATGGGAAAGTATTTGTCCTGACAACAAGCAAAATAATTTCCTGTTGATCAATTGCTCCTAATATAGTTGTATAGTACTGTCTCTACCTGTATTTTCCGTGTTGCATTCTTTTTCCTTGCCATCAAAGTCTCTAGTTGAACCTTTATTTTGTTCAGCTGCTTGGGGGATATGGCCTGTGTCTGCATTCCTTTGTCTAGGAATAGTGATTCTGCACTCACAAATAAAGAAGAAGAGAAAGAGAGCTACTGTACAATGGTGTGGAGTGCTATGAAATTTCACTGACATGAGTCTGGGAAGACTGCCTGATCTGTATTTGGAACAACAGTATTTTGTTTAATTTGATATATGTGTGGGCTTTTTATTCAAATAGAGTTGAACAGTTTGTTCCAGCAGGGAAAAAAGGGCTGCTTGTTGCAGAAAGGTTATTTATCGTTCACTATACCACTTGGCATTCTGAAGAAAATTGTGAGGATTCTCCTTTGGGGGGCCGTATGCTGCTGTCCTAGCCTCTGTTCAAAGACATCAGGCAAACGTTGGAGGAAAGATTCTTGGAGGCTGATTTGGGGCAGTGTTTTAGATGCCCTCAAATGAAGGTGTTTCCGGCCTTTAAAAATATTCAGTGACCCATTCTATCACTCATTTGCTGTTAATTGGACATTTCAAAGTATGAATTCCCACTACTTCAAAAGACTCAATGCCAACATCAATTAACACCTTCTGGGGAGAGAGTATATGGAAGAAACTCTGAAGAAATCTTAGTTAGTAGTGTAAGCTCAATTGAACTTTGCTATGCTAGGCAATATTTTTATTCAACATTGCTCTAAAATGCTCATTTTTACACTATAATTGCAACTGTTTCTCTTGTTTATTTCCTTGATCTCAACACAGCCACTGTCAATTTGAACTCAATTCAACTTTAGCTCATTTATGATCAATTTAAGTTAAGGTCTACAGATTACCATGCAGGTGAACCTCACCTTAGAAGATAAACATAGATGTCAGGTGCTACCAACTCTTCCAAGATCAATAAAAGTAAAAGCAATCAAATTATATGGAAAGAATCTAATAGCATGCCATTTACTCTTCTGTTCACCCCCAAAAGATTCACTAACTATATACTATTTGGGGACATAATGCTACATGCCTAAACACTAAAATTGTAAACAGGTCCTGAGGCAAGTAGGGTCAAATTTCTCAACTTTCTGCTGGTGGTCCATTAAGAATGAACTGCCAATTAGCACCTATGAAATATCTTATTTGCTTTGTACTTTCTCCCCTTTTCTTACAGCTGTTCCCAGCCATTCTGAAATGTAAGGGCTTGTAAGCTAGAGGTCGGATGCAACTCCGTGTTTTTCTGTTTGCCCCACTGGAATCAGTGGCCTTCATTCATCTCCATTAAGGCAGATATGATATGTGCAGGTTCATCCACAATATTTGATAATAGATGATTCCTCCCAAATAGAAAACTCAGCCTTAAATAACAAAATCACTTTATCTAGGGCCAAAGATCATCAGAGTAACTCACCTGGAAATTGGAGAAAGCATTTAAATTGGACATCGGAGTACGCTTAGAACTAAAATATGCATAGATAGTTAAAGCATACATTATCGTAATATAGCAAAAGTTGTTATTGAACAAGTTTTGGGTTTTTTTTTTCAGTTAAAGTCCTAAGTTATATTAGCTATATAGAATAACACTAAACATGACCCACACGGTCACTCTGGTGTCTGTTACCTTTTTCTTCCAGACGTGCAGACTCTGAATGCACTGGGTAAGAGAGGTTTCTGGCAGGAACAGAACTTTGAGCCAGGTAGTATGGATGAAGGAGGAGAATGAGAGAAAGCATCTGAGTGTATTGAAAAGCATGAGCAAAGTAGGAGGAGAATGTGAAGTCATTTTTGAGGAAGGAGGTAAAGACTAGCTAAGCAGAAGCATTTGTCACAATAAATAATGAGGTAGTATTTATTGAGCTCCTGTCATGTGCTGGACATGTGATCAGCACTGTACATGCTCATTTCTATCTTCATAAAAACCTAGCAAAGCAGATGTTTAGGAGGAAACTGAAGTTCCAGTAATTAGACCACACACCCCAAAACCTGGTGGTTTGGAAGGGTCAGAGAATGGAGAGCTTTAAATAGAATCATAAGAAATTCGAATTTAATTTCATAGGAGAGACATAAGCTAAATAGCTTCCAAGAAGCTATGAAACAGAAAGGCTTCCATGTCCTGATTAGGAGGTCCTTAAGGTGTCCTGGCTTTGAGTGGAAACTGCCTGACTATTTGTGTTGGCCATGGAATTGGAAAGGAGGGATGAATCTAAGGGAAATTTGAGAGAAATCATTCAAACTACTTGACAACAGGATTTGAGGACTAACAGAAAAAATAAGCAACCATGGAAGGATAAGAATAAAAGGTTTATCATGTGTACATGACATGTGTTCATTCTAACTATAAACTGTGTTGGATGTTTTGCACATTAAGTGATCATAATAAATTTGACCGTTGTCAGGTTAAATGTTATTGCCCTTCTGACATCATTAATATTTTCAGTTGTCTGGAAAGTACCAACACTCCTAACTTATTACTTGATTCTTTTATCCCAAGAACTTTAATGAATTGTAAATAGGACCAATAATTATTACCTGCATACGGGAAACAAACTGAACAGACTTATTTGTCAGGGACTCATGCTATACGGCTTTGAAAGCCTATGAAGTCTTTGAGAGTTCTTTGGCCAAGAGGGAGGCCATGTGCCAGACAAATGGGACTGCTCCAAGCATGGCTCACATAAGAAGTGTGAAAGGAGCAAGACAAAGGCAACTGGAGAGGAAAAGGGAGGATACAACAGGGAACATGGAGATAGAGAAGGTCAGGACATATTATAGAACCTGGGAGGAGGGAGCTGCAATGGATGTGATGAAAGAGAGACTTCTGGAATACTTGGAGCAATACAGAGAATATGAGCTTTAAAAATGCTTCAATTCTATGGTTCATGGGAAAAGTAACCAAGGGAATGATTGATCGGAATGAATAGCGGCCAGGAAACAGTGCTAGACCATAGGGTTAGCAATGGTGACAGCCAGGTGCTTTTCACCTACCTTTTATTCATGAATGAAAGTGTCTTTCAGATTGCAACACTTATCTAAAAGTCTTAGACAAGATTAGCACACATTCTGACCATCAGACACCCTCACCACATTCTTAAGAACTAAGGGAGTAATAGGTAATTACTCTCAGTGGTCGGTGGGTGTTCTTACTTATGTCATAGGTGTCCTAGTATCTTCAGGTATCAACAGGAGGATACCAGGCTCTGTTGCTTCTGTTCCAGAACTCCTTTCACCAAAAGTGAGGTCACTCTTACAAAAAAAAATTAGGTCCTTTAGAGTCCCAAAGATCAGTTAGGTGGTGCTGATATCATTATTCAGATCCTTTGTTCTTCATCCAGGCACCAGGGTACATGTTCTCCATATGTCAATGAATATATGGAGATGTGCAAAGATGAGAGAAGCTGCACAAGGTAAAATAAGAGAGGAAGTTACTCTGAAATCACAAAGTCTAAAAATTTTACATCATCTTCATCTTGATGACATTGAACTATGAGAAACACTCTTACAATATATTTATGTGAAGTTAAATACATGGTAGATTCTAGTGTTAGTCCTGCAGGGCAGGGTCAGTAAAAGGAACTGATTAAAATGTTAACCCTTCTGATTGATTCAAAAGTTGATGACCCTAATCTACACAAATGAGTTTAAAGCATTTGGCTAGCCCAATCCATGCATTGAATAAGAGGACCTATTTCATAAGTGCTGAGAGGACAGATTGGGTACCATTTTACATGAATCATCAACATCTGTGTGGAATTGTCGCATAAACTCTTCCTCATGGACACACTTCGCACCTCCCTAAGGCCTTTTCCTTCTTTCCTCCTTCCCTCTCTTTCCTTCTAAGATGACAGCTGACACGATGTGCGCTTTATAACAAAAATTACCCCCCACCTTTACAGTTAGGGAATGAGGCCTATTTTGGAGGAGAAAGCAGGGCTCACCCTTTTCAATGTGCTTAAATTTTGCAGTAACCACAACCATGCCCACATGCCACTGTGGCACCGTCTGCAGAAGGAAGTCCAATGTAATTGCCAGTCAGCTCCTCCATAAATAAATCTTCTAAAACAATGAGTCATGCATGTAAATATTGCCCTTGCTGAGCATATTTATTGCACGTTGATGTTGACTGTTTAAAAAGGGGTTATGGTTCAATAAATTGAACACCTGAGCTGAGCGCTTGTAGGATGAAATTGAGAGACGGGCAGATCAATTCAGACTCACTTCTACTTTTCGATCTGTTTAATAGATTTTTAAAACGACACTTAGAGCCCCACAGAGGCAGCAGCACTTCACATCCTCCTAGTGCATCCTCCCTCAGACACACCTCACTCTGGTCCTCCCAGCCTCACTGCACTTGGAAAAGCTGATGATCCTAGGAGCAGAAATTCGCAGAGCATGCTCTTGGCCTCCTGCTCTCTGCTGAACCGGGCTCATTTATTCAGCTGGTATTGGGAGTTTGGGGGCACGACAGTACATCTGACCCCTTTGGGGTAAAATTTGATCTGGCATTTCATTTCAAGGGCTCTGCCACTGGTCTGTCAAATCTTCATTTTGCGAGTGCCCACTAGAACTGCTGACGTTTGCCTCTAACTCCCTCGGCTTTCATCTTTCACTGGCAATAAACATGTCACCCTGCTGAGGTGAAACACAATCTGGAATTAAATTTACTGCATATAAAATATAGTGCCCTCTTTATTGGTTCAAATACTTGTCACTCATAATTTATTTGCCAGTGTATGGCCTTCATGCAGAGAGAACACTCTCTAAACAGGAAGGGGGCTTTGGTATTCATTTTTGCTGGGATCTTTTTCACTTTTCATTCTTTCCCATCCTTGGTCTTCAAATTCCACTTTCCCACTTGGGCTAATCTGTTTTCCATGAAGCACCTCAAATAAAACTGGAGCCCTTCACCCAAGTGTGGCAAGCATGTCACTGAAAACATTGGCGTCTAGCTTCTTGGCTGAGTCGCTGCCTGTTTGCTAGGAAGTGTTGAGAGCATGGCACCTGGTAATGCTCTCCAGCGAGCAAAACCGAAATACAAATGTGGGGGCGGGGGGACTGGAGGGGGATGGATTTAGCCCTCGTCAGTTTCAATCTGCCACTTGCCATGCCTTCCCTTCTGGCACTCAACTTTTTCATGATTTATTCCAAATACTGTTGATCAGCTTTAACTAATACAGTTCTTGTATGAAGCACCTCTCTAATCTCTTCAAACACAGATGTGGAAGCACGGCTTAGAGCATGGAGGCCAACAAAAACCCTGTGCCTGTACCAGTGATTAGCTTTGATTGACACAGAACCCTTCTGCTTCCCTAGGCATCCTCTAACATCCATAAATGATTGTTTCAAAATGAGACGCACAGGGTATGGTGGGCACCAGCTTTAGTACATTTGCAATGCAACTATATTAGCAAATAACTCGAACTACAAAACACAAGATACTAGATGTTGAGTCTCCCCACCCCCTTGCCCCCACTGCTATTTCTTTCTGTCTCTTTTAGGTCTATCTCTTTTCCAAAAAGGTTTTAGCAAACATTAATTTCTCATTTAGAATTATTTAAACAGATATAGATGCCTATTTCACCTTAACATCTATTTTCAACATCACATGGTCCCAGATTTCAAAAATTTACAACAGAAATGTTGCAATGTCTATTTATTTTCAAGTTATTTGTAAATATGACTTCAAAATTCCATTTTAGCCCTGAAATAGTATTAAGGATACCAGAAATGACTAGATGTCAGTGACACACGTCCAGATTCCCAGGCTATACAAATTACTTTTTTAAAAAGTATCAATTGCAGTGAAGGGTGCTATGTTTTTACTGTTGTTATTTCTGCCATGTTGTCTCATTCTGGGTGGTGAGACCTAGGGAACTTTCCTACTTGCCCTGGTTGTTTGGGGCCCTGGTTGTTTGGGGCCAAGTCACCAGTGGGCGATTCACTCTCCTCGGTAGGAGGAATGCCCTTTGCAGAGAGGAGCACTCCGGGTTCTCCTGGTAATTCTAGGCTGCTACGAAGATGGCTCTAAGGGTTGGTATTAAATCTCTGGAGATTGCCCCAGGCTGCCTCAGATTACAAATGCTTGGATATAAAGTTTTCCAGAGTTTTAAAGATGTCATTTCTGGCTTCTCGCCCACCCCTCCCCATAACTGCAGTCATTTCATGACTAGCCAGGGGTGTGGATGCTTCTCTCTGCCTGCTTTCTCTGAGCAGCAGCGTAAGTGAAGAGAGAGACTTAGAAGAGGAATTCTTGCTCCAACCAGCTATGAAATGCCTAATTTTATTTGCATCTGCACACACATGCAGTTAGATGTTTTATTCATTACTTACACACTTACTTCCGAAAGAAACCTGTGAAAAGAAAAAGAAAAATCATGCTATCTTTTAGTTGTTGTTTTCAGATATCAAAATAGCCTGCTAAATTTAACGCTGACTTTCAAATGTTTTTCAAAACATTTTTAAAATGAGGCATATATGAAGAAGCAGAATAAATAAAAGATCATGTGAATGTTTTAGAAAGTAGCTCACCTTCTAATTGCTCTTAAGATTATAGAAGCAGAGTGGAAGTATAATTCACTGCATCTATTCTCTTCATTTTAAGCTTCAGGAAACTTAGACCCAGATAGTTTAAGTGAGCCCCAGATCGGCCAGTTAGTGTATGGAAGGGCAATAGTAAAATCCAGTTTTTTACTTTTTCCCTTTAAATTATGAAGTTTTAAAGCCTGAAAACTCAATTATTATTTCAAGAAATTCAATAGACATTGCGTTGACCATGTTTCACCCTTTCCGACAGTGTCACCCTTTCCGCATGCACTATCCTGCAATAACCCGGTTGTGTTACAACTTCGTTCACAAAATGAGGCTCAGAGAGAAAAAAATGGATGACCAGAATCCGCACGAAGTCTGATGGCAGAGCCCAGTTTTGAGCCAGTTCTGGGACTTAAAATCTAGGGATCTGTGAATGACACAGGCTACTGAAAAGGAATGCCACATCCATCCCAGAGAACTAGCAACATCAAGAGTAAAACCATCAAGTGGGAATCTAATTTCTTCATTCATTCTTCAATAGGCCTATTGCTATATCAGGGCTTCCCTATAGTTTTTGCTTTATTTCTAAAATCATTTGCCAGCTGACTGTCTATATATTATTATTTGAATTTACTTAAATTCAATGTACATTATTTGAATTCAATGATCTTTGACCTCCTTGAGAGAAAAAAATTAAAGATTTTTTCTATTACCATTTATAAAATTTCAGTAGATAATTTTGAATGTTTGATTATCATTCAATGTAATATTATTAGGTGACCAATAAAGTAATCAAGTATTCCAAGCATTTGTCATAATAACTCTATTTGCAAATGATACTGCAATTTTTTGCTTTTATTTTGGAGTATTTTTCTTCTATTGTGTTGTGCTTGCTTTCTTTTACTTACAATTTTATTTTACAGTTTTATTGAAATGTAAAATCTACCACATAAGCACTAATAAACTCAAATGTGAAAATGCACATCTTCTTTGAGATTTTGTTAGGTGATTGTATCTGAGTATATTATTCCCAGTTGGCTATAATGAGAACTATCTTATATGTACAAGTCCAACATCTATTTGAAGCATAAAATACACTACGCTGTAAAATCTATTAAATGTATTCTTTAAAAAGGCTATTATTTTTCTTACCACTGTACGCGAAGTACATTTCTGTCTCCTAAACTTGCAAACACTTTAAAGCAGAGCAATAAGCAGGGGTTTCAGACCGGCCATCAGACGCGTGTTGGATGAATGAGCTTACCTGGATGGCATAGTCCAGGGAGGGAAAAAGAGAGGAAGTCAAGGGACTGCTGGCTGAGCCTCAGGGAACCCCAGCATTTAAGGAGGGAGAGCAGAAGGAGGGCAGCATCATGGAGAGGGAACCAAAGATGTGAGTGGAAATCAAGGAAGGAGAGTGTTTTAGGTAAAGGGGGATGGCAACAGAGGCAAATGCAGCCTTGAGGTTTCAGCCTGATGAGAATTGATAGTCTTTTGATTTGGGAGGATTGAGGGTCACCTTGAAAATATCAGAACCTCTTGATGAAAATAAGAAAGCAGGATTCAGGCGACAGTGGGTTAAAGAATGAATGAAAAATGAATAAATGGAATACATGTAGACATTTGCTTGGTTGGATTAAATATCACATAAATACAATAAAACTAAGATGAGAGGCATGATCAAAGGATGATTATATGTCTTTGAAAATGTATTTTTAGAAAAACTTTTCTTTCCGCAAATAAAAAATGAAATAATGTATACTAACTGCAGAAAGTTTGGAGGCTATGAAAAATGATGAAAAGTCAAAGTAATCCAGAATCGCATGGCTAAGAGCTACTACAGTAAAGTTTTGGCGCATTTCCTCCCAGACCTTGTTCTGTGTAATTCTTTTATGAAGTTGAGTTCATGCTAACATACAGTTCTGTATCCTTTTTCACTTATCCCTGTATTTTACATGTATCAGTGACTGTTTTAGAAAAATGTGTGAATTTAATGTACATCTTTAACTTTGGGGGAAAAAAACCCCTACTGAGGGATCATTAAAGGTACAACAAAAGATAGAGAGCCCTAGATTAATGTCCTGGAGGTGATGGAAAGAACAGAATTAGGAACACGGCAGAAAGAAGAAAATGAGAAATGTGCCAACACATGTACATTTGAGAATGACAGGAATCGGAGGCTGAGTGAGTTTGCGCACTTTTTAATGGCTGAGTCGGGAAACAGTAGTGTTTAAGGATCTTGACTGTGAACAAGTAAGTACATTGTCAGCTAGGACACAGGGCTAGGCTGAGGCTGCAAACCAGGAAATTTTAATGTAAGCAAAATCTGCATGGGGGCGGCATTTCCCCCAGTTGCTCTCAGAAAACTGGGCTAGAGAAGAAACTGAAGCAACAAAGAGTGCTTCTTGACAGGTAAGTAAAATGATGAGGATGCAAAATATTAAAAATTCTGAAAACAGGGATAAAATAAGTGATCAACAAGGGTTCCAGGACACATTGAAAAGCAATAGAAAGAAAATGGAGAACTCAAAGGCTGTGAGGTTGCTGTGAGGTTGAAGAAATTATGTAGCAGTTGTGAGAGATAAAGAAAAAAATAGGAATTGTGGTCAGAATAGGATATTGGAATGAAAGTTCTACTATGAGGAATAGGACTGGGTGGTAACAAGGCCCAGGTGTGGCCATGGGGTGAGAAGCCTCAGACCCAAGAGGATGAAAGGACACTGGAATAAAACACCAAGAGCGAACCTATGTGTAAACTGTGGACTTTCGGTGATAATGATGAGTCACTGGAGGTTTGTCAATTGTAACAAATGCACTGCTCTGGGGGAGCTGTTAATAATGGGGGAGGCCATGTATGTGTGGGGATAAGGTATACAAGTAATCTCTGTAAATTCCTTTCAATTTTGCTGAAAATATGAAACTACTCTAAAATAAAGTCCATTTTTAAAAAAAAAGATACTGGAGAAAGGAAAATGAAGAGTCATAGAATCAGGACTCATGGGCCTAGACACTGAAATCGCCTAGGTAGGTGGCAAGTAATGGGAAATAAAGATGGTGGTTGAGTGGGGTGTCCAGTGAATGGAAATGGTAGATGATAAAACATGTAGGTGAAGGTTATACACCAAAGGCCATTGGAAATGTAAAAAGAGGGGTCAAAAAAATAATTAATAGTCTGAGAGGACAGACAAAGCTTGCCCTTTCAATAAATATTTAGAGTAAAGGATTGAGCAACTGTTTTATCATATAATTTTAATGTCACTTTACTATGAGTTACTTTCAAATGCATCAAATCCTCCTTCATTAAATTTTTTCAGTATGCTTCTTCTACTTAATTCAAGTATCTTTCCCCTCACTTTTTATGGCATAACTTTCCTTTACCCCTTCTTTTGTAACCCTACTGAAACTAATCTGAAATTGACCTCAGGGAGCAGGACTTATTTTGCTCCTAACCAACCTGACAATACAAGCGAGATAAACCATACTTTGAACTCCTCCCACACCCCTCTCCAAAATTATGTTTCATTTTGTAACGTCTTTGTAGCAGGTGTTGTGTTTCAGAAAGGGGCCTATTTTCTTTATATGCTTTGTTAAACAAGAAAAAGTGCTATTTATGCAACTTTTACATTTAAAAAAATCTATTCACTTATAATTATATTCTAATAATAAAGAAGGGTTGAGGATTGAAAGGAATACTTTTCCCAAAGATTTTCTGTTTAATTTGAGCAGCACTCCAGCATAATTTCTTTTCCTTTCCCACTGTCTCGTTCCCTCTTATGTATTTGTTGAAACTCTCCATCAATCTTTATGGGAACAATTTTCTTTCTTTCTTTTTTTTTTTAAGCAGCACTCCATCAGTGTGTTAAATCCTCACATTCAGGCTGCTGTACCCGGATAGAGTATGGCTGATTCTAAAACCATGTGCCAGCCCCAGAGATATGTCTTTCTCAGTGACTAGTCATACCTTTAAAAAAATGATGCATTACACCAGGAATTGATATGGTTAGGATACCAAAACTGTACCAGAATTATAAACTTTCCATCATTTAAGTTTACTAACATCCCACGCTAGAGTTGAGATGATTAAAAGCATCTTCACTGTATTTGCAGCCAATATACAGTAGATGGTACTGGCTAGACAGCTTATACTTACAGGCATTTTCATTTTCTTCTATAATAAAGAAAACTAAATGTGTAGTCCATGTGTAGACTCTTCAAATGACAGACTATAATCGTCCTTTTGCAGCCTTTATAATATCTGTTGTCAGGCTCTTCTGAGAGACTTCTAATAGGGTCTTGGCAAGATGCCACAGACAAGCACTTCCACTGCAGCTGATTCATTAATGCCTTTGGGGTTGCATTACAAATCCAGTAACCCCTGAGGTCTGGTGGGAAGGTCTGCCAAGGTTCAGCTGGGATTGCCTATTAGCCCATTGAACTCCCCTGAGTCCTAGAGACTCAAGAGTGGGTTTCATCCAAGCAACACAGGGAAGAGAGACACGATATCATTGTCTCTGCTAGGCAGGTAGGTTATATACACTCATCTCGAGAAGGGTTATTTGAAGAGAGAATCATCACAACCATTTCTTAATTTCCTGTTGCTGTGGTGCAGAAAGCTACAATTTTTAATTTAAGTGATAAATTTAATGATTTAAAGAAACAATGTCTTTACGATGTGACTTTATTTCCTTCCATATACATAGCAAGGATGAACATGACCTACATAAAATAAGCATTGGTTTCCCTTTTCCCATGGTTCCTCTACTTTAATGTGTGTGTGTGTGTGTGTGTGTGTGTGTGTGTGTGTGTGTGTGTTTCATATGGGAAGGAGCGATGCCCATTTTCTTCAAAATGGTGTCCCTAGAGACTAGAGCAAGGACAGCTACATATACAATAATAATTGCGAAATAAATGTTTGTGTTAGTGACTACCTGAAAGCACAAAGAGATTTAAAGGTGACCCTCTGGGAAAGTGCTCAGGTAGCTCATCTATGGGTTGCTAAACGTCACTCAGATGAGCTGAATTAAATTCAATGACCAGAAGTTTTTTCGAGGATAGGAGTCAACGTGAGGAAGGGCAGGATGACCCCTACCACAGAGGCAGACCCGAAGAACAGCAGAAGACTGTCGAGGATGTAGGTTTGGCTACTTGCAGGGCAACTTCGTGGGGTGGGTAATGAAACATGGGACAAAAGCAGACTTACTCTGGCAGAGCCCATCCTTCCACCAGCCGTCCTGCTTCATCACTCTCTCTGTGCAGAACTCACTCTTTCTCGGAATAAGTGGGAAGAGGAGCTCATGTGCGGAGGTGAGAGCTTCATCCCTTACAGGCTTAAGGTGAAAAAGGGGGAAAACTGCTGGCTCTAGTTCCCTCAGGTAGCTCTCCGTTCTGCCCTAGCAGTTCTGTTTTCAAGCACAGCCAATACACATATCTATTTTGCTTTCTACTTGTAAAGTTTACTTGCAATGACATGATATTTGTCCCCAATTCACAGAACACTTTTAAATGTTCTCACAGCCTTCCTCCCACCTTCCTCCTCTCTGATTTCTGATTGCCTTTGAAAAATTTCTTTTAACTTTTCTCAAGTCTACTTGTCATCATTTACTAAAGACCTGGGGAAAACTACTTCACTCGTTTTAGCCTCAGTTTCCTCAAATGTAACATTAGATTAATAATAATGACCTGCAAGATTGTATTGATAATATAATGATGTAGAAAAAATAGCATAATGCCTGTCTCCTGTTAGGTGCTCAGTGAATGACAGTTAGGGATAATGATGAGGAGGAAGGGGAAGAGTAGGATGAAGGAGGTGAGGTGTTACTTAAATGTAACAAGTTTGCATTCACAAGAGATACAGAGAACACAATAGTCTAATCATTTTGGGACCAGCCTGTGTACGTGCTTGCTGTGATGAGTATGTCATATCTCATTGTCTTTTGGCAAAGCTATGCAATGAAAAGCCACCCTTTAGGAAGGGAACTATAAAGCTCATCTAGCAGTCCTACCCGGGGTCACATCACCATCAATGAGCCCTCTAGAATTCCAGGTAGTAGAACAGTTTTCAAAACATTGTTGCTTTTTACTATCTTAAAATCTTTTTTTATTTATTTTATTTTTATTTTTTGCTGTTAGGGAGAAATAGATATATAAAAAATAAAACATAGATTGATTCAAAAAATCATTGCTCTGCACACAATGCTGTATTCTTTTTTCGTGAGATTGGAGGACATTGATCAGATTTTACAATTTCATTAAAAACATGCCATCAGTTTTTACAAAAAAAGAAATAAATCTTTAAAAGAGATGATTGCTTAATTAATCATGGGATAAAGAGAGATTGATGCTTAGAGCTGTTTTACAGATTAAGAAAAGTAGAGCAGGAACAGGCTGGCTCTGAGAACTAGAGATATTTACTTTCAAGTGGAGCATTTACTGAGATAAGCTAATTCTCCCTTTGGTGCTATCCCATTGCATCTGGGTGAACATATCATGGTTATTCAGTAAGGTGAGTTGCTACTACACAAAGCCTCACACAGTTATGGACTTTTAGATGAAATTATACTTTCCATTTGCTTAGTGCCCAAAGGACTGAGCCCACCCTCCATGTGCTAAACTCTCATTAGGAGATTTTCTTCCTTTTGCAAATGATGAAAATTAAGGCACAAACATGACATGTGCTTTACCCAAAGTCATGCAACCATTTCGAGTAGTAAGGTTTAAAATATATATAATTCTAGACCATGAGTTCTGTGATCCTTAACCTAGGATCTATGGAGTCTTAGAAAATCCATGGATGAGCTTTTGAAAATTTGAGCTCCAAAATTATAGAAATATCAAGTGACTATGTGTACAGACATGTGAGGAGGAAAAGGGTCACAGCTTTCATCAAAACCTCCAACAATCTATGACACACAGAAGGTTAAGAGCCAAAAGTAAACTCTCCAAGGGCTACTAGTCTAATTCTGAGTAGAGTATCCATCTAATCTCAAGGAGATATGTAATTTAGATGGCTACAAATCAGAAATATTTTCAGGGGCCCTGACACCAATATTGACAGAAGAGACGGATTTAACACTTGGTTCCTGGAGGTCAGCATTGTGGCTACTGTTAATAAGATGCACATCAAGCTCTTTCTCCTTCATAGGTTAACAAGGTCTAGGGCTCCTAGACCACCAAAATTAACCCTCCTGCCAGTAGAATATATTTATTTAGAATTCTGTGGCTTAGCACCTCTTATTTCATAATGTGAATATAACCAACAACGCGAACAAATGTTTCTGGATCTTATCCTATGGAACAAGCGGTGAGGGATAAAACAAAATGTAAGATACATTCCTTTACTCTCAATTTGTACAGTTCGGCTGCAGAGAAGCACATTAAAGTTTAAATAATGTCTGTTCTGTGTAACCGTGTGAAAGAAAAATATTACACAATTAATTGATAAATGAGTTGGTCCCTGAAATATTTAGGTTGCAGAAAGTAACAGAGTATTCTAATTAATGAAGGGACCAGGGTATATAAATCTCTCAATGGGAATTAGGAAAATGAACATCCCATAGAGAAAAGAAAAAGCCATTGAAGATAGCCCTGGCTGTCACAGAGTAAGACGGGAAGCCACTGGAGGGTGCTGAGCAGAACAGTGAGATGATCTGACAAACTTTTTAACAGGGTCATATGACTGCCTTGATGAGAAGAGACCGAAGGGGGACAAGGACATGCTAGGAAGTCCACCAAGGGAGCTATGGCAAGCAAATCAGCAAAGGTGACTTGAACTACTTTGTAACTTAGATCTTAGATATATTTTAAAGGTAGGGGAAGCAGAACTTTTTTATGACTTTGCTATGGAGTATGAGAAAGAGAGAGGTATTGAGGATGACTCCAAGGATTGCGGCTTGACCAATTACAAATAGGGAGTTGCCATAACTTGATACAAGAAAGACCATGGGAGAAATAGGTTTTCAGGAGATCAAGAGTTTGGTTTAGAACATATTAAGTTTAAATTTAACATACCAAGTTTATTTGACATCTAATAGATGATTATATTAGTCTAGAATCCAAGAATAAGGCCCAGGTAAGAGATGTAATTTTGAGAACTATCTGTGCAGAGACAGTATGTAAAGGGTTATGGTTCGCTGAAACTGCCTAGAGAGAGAAAAGGAAAGAAAAGAAAGAATAAACTGCAAATATTTTACTATGGCTGGAGTGTGAAAAGTACACAAAGGCATGTTAGAAAATGAAATCAGAGAGCTAAGTAGTGGCTAGATCATGGAGGATCTCGTATGCTATATAAATAACACAAGAATTTTTCCTGTAGGCAATGGGATGCTACTACAGAATTCTAAAGGGGAAAGTAACACGATCAGGTTTGCATTTTAGAAATTGGCAACAAGGTAGAGGCTGATTGAAAGAGAGTAGCCCTGGCAGTGGGGAGCCCGCAAGAGAAACCATGTCAATAGAGTACACAAAGAGATAATGAGGATGCCGGTGTGTCACTAGCAATGGGGACAGGCCGATTTGAGCAAAGTTTAAGAGGTATATTGACATACCATTTGGATAGGAAGAATAAGGGAGAGAGTGGAAGCGCGAGAATCCACACACTTTCTTTCTAGATAACCAACAGGGTGACCGAATTATTTACTGGAATGAGAATAAAAGACAGTGGTGACAGGGTTGCGGAGGAGAGGAGAGGTATGAACAAGCTGAGCTGGGTATCGCACTAGTGACGGCCAACAGCCTGGTAAGCATATGGATCAGGAATTCTGAACAAAAGTCTCGACTAACAACAAAGGTTGGGGTCATCAGCAAACAAGTAGTTGTGAGAAGGAAAGAGAACTAAAGGGGAAACACTGGCATTTGGAGGTTTCTAAAGAAAGAGAAGCCAGTGAGCAGGCATGAAGGGAAATTATATGAGGTGTGATGTAATGGGATTTAGGGGAGCAAATATAGCCTGAGGCATGGGTTATATTGGGGGACAAGGTGGTAGGAGTAAAAGCAAAACTGTAAGGTCTTGAAAAAATAAAAATACAAAAGTAGGTATAGGTAGAAATTGTACACAGCTATGTTGAGACATTAAAATATGAAACAAAGGGAAGGTAGAGTGATATAAGGGTGTCGAAAGAAAAGGAAGAGTATTGTGCTCTTCTGCTGCCATTTATACAATATCACCTTTGTCTTAATGTCATTCAAATTAAGATAAGGCTTAGTTCCCATGCCAGTCAGTAAAGATCTATGCCAGGGCCTGCAAAGTTCCCCTCAACAGTGATAGTTAAATGACTTTCAATGATGTGCTGCGACAGTTGGTGGGGGGGAAATGAAAGGAAAATGTATTGTAATATTTTCAAGATGTATATGAGAACGACTTTCCATTTGGCTAAAACTTAACCCGTCATCAAATTTCTATCAAGCATGTCTACATGCTTAGTTCTGTGCTAGCGACGGGATGTTTTTGTTTAGTAAAGGACCGAATCCTAAATGTATCATGATTGCATTTCTGTTTCTTACACTCATCGTTGTGTCCTGTTCAGCAAGTTTGGTAAGCACCCAGGAGGGGGAAGAGATGTACTAGAGAAAATAGTGTTGTGTGTATCTCCACGAGTACATGCCTTGTGACCTCAATGCAGCTCTGTCCTGGGGGCATGTGTCGAGACTGCATTACGAATCAGGCCTTGGTGTTTCTGGTTGTTCAATAATTAAACCTCCTGCTACAAGAACCAAAATGAATCTGTTCATGATTATTCCCACACTGATAGTCAGGTCCAGGGTTTCTGCCCTGTGATGTGAATGACAAGCATCCTTATTTGTATGTGGACAAAAAGGTAGAAAGTGTTGTCTTCTCTACTAGGTTTCATCACGTGCAAATGTGTTAAGGAAGCATGAAAGAAATCACCCAACTTGTTGAGACCTTCCTTCCTATATATGACAATAACAATACTTTACCTTATATTTTACTATTTTACTTCTGTTTGACTGTATTGTCAATTTTTAACTAGAGTTTCCTCAAAATTATAAATTAGTAAGTGTGCACGCTCATCATCCTATGAAATGTTCCCAGGAAGCTTTTATTCAGGGTATATATTTCCTTTCAGAAATTATATTAAAGCCGAAGCAGTTCTTTAGGAGAAAAAAAAAAATTCAGTGTCGTGATGGAATATTTAGAGACAACTGTGACAATGTTTTAACCTCAGAACTTTCAAAAATTTTAAAGATGCTTTATGGGGGAAATAATGAAGGCATTGATGCACTGATTCTGTAAATTAGACCAAGCGCGGGTGGCACTGCTTTGGCACCGAAGGCTGCGCGGCTTCCTCCATCGCAGAGCGTGAGGAACGCAGGGAAGGCGCGCAGAGGGAAGTAGTGCGCCCAGGGCCGTGCTGATGCTTAACTACTGCTGTCCTGGGAAGCTTCCAGTCATTTTCCTAACAGATAGTTTTGAACTCTTATTTTTAGCAATAGCTGCCAAATTCTGCAAGTCCTATAATATTCTGCTCCCTAATTAGTTTGGAAGGCTATAATTGTTTAAGTTTAAACCAGCCTAGAAAGGTTGCCAACTCATTGGACCGGGAGTGAGCAGGAAAGCTGAAGAAATGGCTACATATTATCACTTGCTCATTTATTTAATTTAGTTTTTTGATCCAATCACGACTCCAATACCAAAAAAAAAAGAGAAAAATCACAACACGGAACCGGCTTCTTTTAAAACAGATAGGAGCTGGCTTTACTTTCTGGGACACAGAGATTTCATGTCTGAGCAGCCCTGCTGATGTTTAGAAATTGAGCAGAGGCTTCCTGGCATGACGCTGGGAGGTCAGGCATACTTTGGATAAAATCTGCAAGGTCAGTGATAAAAAACTTCATTAAAAGAGAACCATTATAATACATTATTAATGGGAGTTGGCATGTGGGTAGCTGTACTTATTGTTCAGGAGCATCTTTGTATGTGTTTAACGAAAATCTAGAAAAGAGATGTGTGCACCAGAAGTTAGCACTGTGTTCAGAATTTTTCTGTATGCTCCAGATTTTATTAGGTAGTAAGATCCTACTCACGTTTTCACTTGCAACATGATAAATGTCGAGACTGATCACATTTCATTAATTGTCTCTGTGCATTTTCTGCATAATGTGGCTGCTTGACTGCTATTTCCTCTTCTCTAATCAATTGTTTTACTACAAGCACAAAGAGGGAGGATGTATTCAAGACTGCTGCAGAATCATATAGGAAGTGGCTTACATTGGTTACAGTTACCACTTCCTGAAGGAATCATGATAGTGTTTATTTCTGAATTTTTTTTCACAAGCTCTGCCTGAATACATATATCAAGATACTTTATATGATTTTAGAGACAAACTGCTCAACTTTTTATAACATCACTACAGTTTCTACTTTTCTCTGTAGCAGTTATCCCTCATCTTGGGGGCTTCTGGGAAAATACAAAACCAGGTTGCTAAGGTTTGATTCTATGCCAGACAGAAAATTATTATGGGCTTTTGTGAAGTTATTCTCATCCTTCCCATGAAATGCATGAGCTACAAATATAGGAACTGTGTTTCTTCACAAGGATCAGGTAGAGTTTAATCTTTCCTAGCTATTGCTGGATGCTTTATAGTAAGGATCAACACACAAAACTTTGCAAAGTGTTTGTTGATTGCATCATTATATAGACTGTAAGATGTATTTCACCAGTCAGAAAGCAAAGATGGAATTTATTGTACAGATTATTTTCAATCAAAAATGTGATGTGGACTTAGAATCGTCACACTGTCCAAAAGATTTCTTTCATTGGAAGGTGTTCTTCATTTCAGCCCATTACTCCCAGGTTTACTCACGTATCATTCTCAATTGCTCCTTCTCTTACCTGTAAACTTAATCTGTCCTCACCACCACCAGCCAAAGTCAATCCCCCCAGCCCTGTTCTGACTCCAGCTCATCCCCATCTTCCTGATAATGAGGAATTCATATCACATGGCCGCTTCCCAGGAGGCTGTACCAGAGTTGAGTGGCTACACTGCCTCCTTTATGCCACGGCCTGTATTCCTGACCTCCTTTGATTGCCACCTCAATGTTAAAGAGCATCGTTATACAGATAGCCAGTAAGAAAGACCGGGATTGACTCGTAAGAGAAACTAACTCCCCGTTACCAATATGCAGTGTGACATTGAAGGATATTCCATTTATATGTGCTTCGGTTTCATTCACGTAATACTTATTCCTAAACTTTTTAACTCCCCTCACCTCTTCATCCCTTAACAAAATCAGGAGTGAGGAACTAAGCTGAGAACCGTCACAGTCCAGTTTCTGAAATTTCTGAGTACAAAATTGCTGGGCCTCTTAGCTCCCTGAAGTGCCCTTTGCCCCAGACACTTCGCTTCAATGTCATTAAACACAAGATAAAGTCTCCAGCCGGCATGCTGGCCACATCCCCCATGGCCACCATTTGGGCTACTCCAGACAAAAGGGGGCAGTGCTGAATGAGATAAAACACAACCAATGCACTTTGAAATCCCCAAAGACAGATGCTTTATGAATACCAGACATTATTATTATCCACTCTGCTGCTGCCTGTCGTGACAAAGTCAGTCCAGGTTGAACATCTGCAGCTCCACTGTACTCTCGCAAACGTATTTCTACTGTTTCAAGCTGTTGCCCATTAACTTTTTGCTAATATTTCTGATTATTCTGGGCCTCTTTATTTAAACATTTTGTTAGTTAACATTGGCATTTGTCACCCTTCTGTCTTTGCAGATGTCACTTAGCACTCTTTACAAATCAGCAACACAATTGAGCGACACTGGATGTGTACCGCTTCACTTTTGGATATGTTAGAATTTACCCCTACCATTTAAAAATCAACTCCATAAAGCATTATGCCACTTTCAAACCTACAGAAGTCAATTTGGGTTAGACTGAAGGATAAGTTTTAAGAATTTCCAAATGTTTCGCTCAAATCAGGCTGTAGCATATTCACTGGGCTTGTCATCAGTTATTCTTGCATTCTGCTCTTCAACTACCAACTTTGTGCAACGCTTTATGCTTAAAGTGGGAATTATCAACCTATACTACTTTTCTCTCAGACTACTTTTATAGTAGGATTTTGCATTAATTTTGTCCCCTTCTGCTACTGAGGGTTGAAGAGCCTGACCTCAGAAACAACAGAAAAAAAATAGCTTTTTAAAAATAAAAACCCTTGAATGATTGTCAAATGATTTGATACATTTTTAAACTAATTGCCTACATACCAGCAGGCCTTTCAAGGGCTCTTGTTTGGGTTCAATTAAAAACAGGCTCTGGTTATTGTGTTTAATCTTTGTTTCACAATGAGTCAAAGACATAGTATAAAAATAAAGACAGGAGGCAGCACTTTAGCCTCATTGTCACTTCTGATCCATCCTGCTCAAGAATAGCCGTCTCCTGACTTCTCAGCTAATGTGTGTTCACTCTCCCCATTCTTTCCTCTGTAGCAATCCTCCCTCCCTGCCAGTGATACTCTGAGGATCAGTGAGTTAATATTTCTAAACAATTGTGAGCCCTGCAATGAAAAGCACTGTACCAAAATCAATAATCACTTTGTTTGCAACATCTAAACCTTTTCTTCTATCCTTCCCCTCACCAGAGTGACCATTCTAAGAGTTATTTATTCTATTATTCAAATTCTTCATGATAGTCAGATGCCTTAAGATTCAATAGGCTAATATTTTGGTCATCTACAATAGAAATCTGTGTTTCCCATATGTTGCAGAACCAGATGGTTCAGGTTGGTCTTTTATTTGTCAGGCTCAATATAAAACACTGCGCTCTGTCTCAGGGTTTTAACAAAGGCCATCCAGCCTCGCTCCCCCCGCAACCCCCCAATCCAGGGTTTGACAACAGGCTGAACCAAGAGATGAGCAACTTCTCAGCTGCTGGCCTCCAAAGGCACTCTCAGCATGGTCAGCCCCCACTTCTGTCCCTGCTGGCTTTTTATGCAAGCCCTTGATTGAGAATGGTCCAGCTGGGCAGCCTGTTAGCTCCCTTAACCCATTCCTATCCAGCTCACCTCCCTTAGGCCTAGCCCTCTTTTGGATCAGAGCTGCCACTTTTTAGAGAGCCTACATTAAGTATTTGTCCCTGCCCCACTCTTTTGCACCTCAAGTGCCCAATTCCAACACAAACAGAACTGAAAGGAGCTATTAATTGTGCGTCTACTATATGGTAAATGCTGATCTAAATCCTTTTCATTGTCATGCTATCATTTAAGCTACAACAACCCAAAAAGAGGTATGATCGAACTCATTACATAGAAAAGGAAACTGAGGCTCAGAGATATTGGATAACTTGTCCCACATCCAGTAAGTAGTAAAACAGGATTTCCACTTACATATGTCTTGAAGGCCATGCACACAGCTCCCCTTGACAGTCAGAGGCTGAACTACACACATGCACACAACAAATTCTAAGCATTCTTGAATCTTGGATTACTCGTCTATCATCTGCAACATTTCTAAGTTTCGCCAGAGAGGTTGTCCATCCTTGAGTGAGTCTTGGCTCTCACAACGGTAAGGGGAGGAAGAGCAGTAACCAATCAGAAGCAGCCTTTAGAGGTCACTAAAAGAACATTGTAAAGATGGTTGTTCTGCTCTTAAAGAGATGGAGGCTTTAGTGGATTTGAACAGAGAAGTGTCCTGGTCTGGAATCGACTTCTATCACTCTGCTGCCGAGCTGAGGGCAGACTGAAATGACGCAAGGGCAGTCACAGGCAGGCCAGTGAAGAGACCATTGCCATGCAGTGTATGTAGGCAGCCAAATGACGGCACCTTGAGCCAAATAGAGGTGGTGGTTGGCGATTAGATTCCAAATACATTTTAAAGGCAGGAAAAAAAAAAAAACAAATTTTCTGGCATACCGTCTTTCTTAGATTCTGTTTCATGCTGTTCATGGTGACCTCCCCAGCTAGACTACGAGTCTTTACAGTAGAAGTATCATGTCTTATAGTTTTTCCTGGCTATTTCATAAATTCTGTGTTGGACATAGTCTGAGTAGGAAGACCCATTGAAGGATGTATTGAGTAATTCATTCATGGTTTTTTTCATCCCAAATTCTCTCTTTTTCAGTCTATATGATGTTCCTTGATTTTAAAGAAGGCACTGTTAATGCTTTGGTGTAAAGTCCAAAACCATTACTTTTGGCAGGAATACCTAGAAAACATTATCAAAGTAGATCCATTTAGAAGCCTGAGAATTGACTCAATCTTGCACAGAATTCCCTGTCTAGCTAATGCTCTGTCCTAAGTCCTATTTCCCATTGAGTGCCTATCATGTACCAGATGCTTCCAGATGCTAGGAATTCAAGAATGAAAATGTCAGGATCCCAGACTTCAAGAATCAACAGGGAAATCAAAAGGTAATTAAATAGACCTCTCAAATACAAAACGATAAGTTGCGTAGTAATACGAGAATGTATAAATTGTCAGGAGAGGGATCATTCAGACTTTTCCTGAGCTAGGGGTAAAATGGTGTCTTCACGTTTGTTTCACTCTTCACCCACATTTCCTGATAACACAGTCTTTCCCTGCTAGTGGTTGCAGATGCTTGCTACAGCTTAGCATATCCCTGCAGAATATGTGAGACACCCTAAAGTGCAGGCAGCATAAGGAATCAACCAGAAGAGACTGCAACTTCAAAGCTGGAGGAGACATTAGAACATACCTTGTTTAACACCACATTGCATATAAGAGGCATCTGAGACACAGGGATGTTAAATGACTTCCTCCAGGACACACAGCTGAATGGGTACAGCCCTAAAGTGAGAACTTCTGATTTCAGACCCCTGGTCTATCATTCTTATGTTATTTCCTGGGAGGCATCAGGTACATTCCATTTTTTTCATTACCTTTTTCCTTTAAGTTTATTCTTTAACTTGGCTTATCCTGACTCTTTTATTCACTTATATCAAATTCTACAACATCTGTGTATCAGGCACTTCTCTAGGTGTGCTAATTAAGCTATTGACTCGCAGCTCCAAATTCACCCTTCTGCCCCCTGTCGTGTGTCATGATGTTCTTTCATGTTCCGCTATCTGTGTTATAAAACATACACTGGTATGGTTTCTATGTCCTTGACTATAAGGCCCTACTGCACCTTCTCTGTGTCCAGCACTCTTCTGGGTGCTAAAAATACAGAAGTGAGCAAAGGAGACTCATTTCCTACCATCTCAAAGCTTATAGTCTAGTCTAGCACAGAGACACTAATCAATTGATTACAAAACAGCAGTGTAATTACAGGCAGCAAAAGTGACACTGAGGATAAATGCATCTGGAAGTAAATGCTCAGGGCATGAGTTGTGTGGTCAGAGAGGGATGCGCAGAAAAGTTTGCACCCCATAGTAGACTTGCCCCTGGAACTACTCAGGTCAACACTCAATGGGAGGAAGAGGGGAGGAACCATGACAAAATGGAGGAGTTGCAATACAGCTGGTAGGGCTAAAGTCAGAGAACCGTTTGATGTCCTTTTATTTATTTTAAGACAGAGCACTTTGGACTTAGGCTTCACTAGTACAAACTGTTGTAAACATTTAAATTTGGTGAAATAATCTTTTTGTCTCTGGGAAGCTAAAGCTTGGTGTGTAGAAGCTACATGTCACAAATGCATGTTTTCATTTTTTTAAGGATGCCTTGATATGAAGTCCCTTAAAGATCTTTAATTATGCAGGTATAAATTCTATAATCTATTCCAAAAGGAGCTTTAATATAAGAATATGTGTTGATTTCATTAAGGTTTAGATATATTAGCATATATTTTTTTAAATTTCAACTATTCATTAGAATATATGCAAAATGTATTCTCTGAGAGATTATTTTGGGGGGAAATAGTCACTTTATGTGAATAATGAAAGTATCTCATTTGCATTGAAACATATAGCAATTCGTTTAATGGATTTTAGAGGGAGACTGCAAGTTTAGAGTTGGGAGAAGGGACATGAAACCTTCTGTTTGCTAACTGTTTCTAACATTTCCTTTCCTTTGCATTTATTTTCCTATCTTAACCTTATTTCAGACCTTCATCACCTCCCAGTTGTCCTACTGTATCAGCCTGTTGCCTGGTGTTCTGCCTTGAGCCCCTACCTGCACTCATGCCCACATACACACCCCTTCTACCCTCTGTCCAGTCATCAGCTTAATCTTAATTAAGCCCTAGTTTTATATTGTACTGTCCTCTGGCTACATAGTCAAGTCCTTCCACTGGAGCATAAATATTTTTTTTCTTCTTTCTAAACTTGCTCCTATTGATATCTCCAACATGTGCATCTTAATATGGCTATACTTTAGACTTACCTTAAAAAAAATTCTGATTCCCAAACCTCACTCCAAACCAATTAAATCAGAATCTATGGGGGTGGAACCCTAGCATCTCTATTTTTTAAAAGCTCTCATGTGGTTCCAATGTACAGCCAGAGTTGGGAACTACCAAATTCCACTCTGATGTGATAGCAAAACTGTCCTTTCCCACATCTCATAGGCACTGTTTTTATTTTAATATTCCAACTTAGTGATATTGATTGGTGTGGGTTTTGGTGGATGTAATACCTGAAGAAATCTCCTCTCTAAGTGTTACTTCAGCTGAAGTAAGTTTCATTATAATTTTAAAAAGCCAAGACCATTAGAGAGTCATTTTCTCTTAATTAAAGTAGCATAGTTACTTCTAAACATTTTCAATATATCCTTCTACATTGGATATTATTCAATGTTGGTTTCAGGGTAGCATTAGATACTCATTTTGTACTCATTATGGTAACAGACATGTTGGATGGTCTTAGAACACAACTACGTTGTAACTAAACATTATTATCGGCTCTATTCAAAAGTCTAGTTCAGTTCTACAAAGATGTATAAAGGGTACACTGTACCCAAAATGGAAGTGATGTGAGACTCTGAATTTTCTCATGTCTATACCTGGAGCAACAAGAGAACAAGCCAATATTAATGAGGATGCAAAAATGCATTCAGTATCAGAAATGTTAAAGAACAGAGTACGGCACTGAGCATAGCGTCTGGCATAAAACTGGTGATCAATTCGTGTTTGCAGGGAGCATGAATGAACGGACGAATTCCTAAAGGAGCCACATTGCCCTATGTTATATCCCATATAGTCTCATGATCCTTATAAAATGATTTAGCTGTCTGACTTTGAGCAAGGCCTTTAACCTTCCAGCTTTCGATTTGCTCATCCACAAAATTGGCAGTAGTGTGTGGAAGGAGGATAGTTCAAAAATCCCTTCCAGCTCTGAGAGTTTTTTAGTTTAGAAGGATTCTTGCTTAAATCTTACTCTTCACATTGACAAATATTTCATAGGACACAAATACAGGCACATTGCTTAACAAATTTGAGAACTATCTGCACCCTCTAAATTCAGTTAATGTGGAATACTTCATATCATTGGTTTTCCTTCATCTCTGTGTCGTTGCCCCAGTGGGATTGAGTTCCATAATGAAATAGTACCACAAAAGTTCGCCGCCTCACGCTCTGCCCTTGGGGCAAGCCAAACTAAGGCGCGAAAACACCACGTGCTTCATATCGCTGCATATTTAGCAACAAAAGGGAACCATTCTTTGTCAGTCTTGTCTAATATATTTGTTACAGCTGAGGTTTATTTTTTAACTAAACATAATTATCCGCTCTACTCCAAAGTCTAGTTCAGTTCTACAAAGATGTATAACGGGTATACTGTACCCAAAACTTTGTATTAAAAGCCAAGAATACAAAATAAATTTGGACACAATTGAATAACTACTGTGCAGTATTAAGAATCATGTTTTAGAGAACTATGTATTGACATGAGAATATATTCGTGACATATTTTAAGAAAACAAAGTATTCCACAAAAGGAATTGCATGGGAATTTTGCTTCTTCTTGGTAGGCATAAAGTCACAAGAAAATGTTGCTCCCCTGTAAACATGACACAAAACTGGATAATCTTCAAAATTCATAGTTTTAGTCCATAGAAGAGCTGAGGTCACAAGGCAACAGGTGACCAAATTTCCATATGTTGACAAGTACATCTAAGAAGAGATGGAACACAAAATTTGGCAGAGGATAGGAGAAAGAGAAAGCCTCAATAAAAGTTAATAAGAAAGAAAGAACTGAAATCTTAAAGGTTAAATGTATACTAATATGACAGTTTAAAGTAGCTGGGAGCTCCAGAAGGAAGGAAAGTTCACACTCATTGGCCAGCAATGTCCTCTAGGGTCCCATGGGATATACAGAAGAAAGGCAAGAGAGGCCCCTTCAGGTTTCCAATTATGTAGGACCTACCTAGGTTTGAGAATGGAAAAGAAGTACCTGGTGAAACCTATCCAAACCATGGGTCCTGCATGCGTATAAGGTAGTAATTAGCTGCCACTGGGCACAAAATCCATCTGAGCTTTGGACTTTCCTTTTATACCAAACCAAAAGCAATCTACCACTGACACTTCTCTGACAAAAAGAGTAGTCATCTGATTCTGGGGAAACAGATAACCTGAAGTGTCCATTATCTATTAAGAAAATCAACCAAAAATAAAAGTCTTTCCGACAAAGATAATCCCAGGCCTGGAAGACTGAACTAGAAGACTACCTCTTTTAAACTCTACTATATCAACAGACTAAAAGAGGAAGGACACGTGACTATGTCAGTAGATGTAGAAAAATAATTCGACAAAATGCAACATCCATTCATAATAACAATAATAAATAATAATAATAATGATAGACTAGGAAAAGAAGAAAACTTCTGTAAATTATTAAAAGGTACCTAAAAAAATGTATCAGCTAACATTGTACCTAATAGTGAAGGACGATTTTCCTTCAAGTTTAAAAACAAAACAAAGACACTTTGACTTGTGTCCAAACTGTAAGGACTCATGGACTTGAACAACAGTGTGGTGAATGTTGTGAGGAGGGGTTTATAAGGGGACTAACTGGTTATGGAAAAAAATACAATAAAGATTAAATTAAAAGTGAATTTATCACTCAATAATACCACAATATAAACATAGTCAAAAGATTTGATCACACACTCTCTCTCTCCATACGTATACATATATGATATATATATATATAATCTCACATATATATGTGGTTAAAGCCACAATGTGGTACCACTTTGCTCAAATAGATAAAATTTAAAAATATTTAAATACCAAATATTGGCAAGGATTCAGAGCAATTGGAACTCATACATTTCTGGTGGGAATTTAGAATGGTACAGCTACTTTGGAAAACTTCTTGGCAGGTTTTCATAAAAATGAATATACTTTAATAGCCCTCTCTCAGTAACTGACAGGACAAGTAAAGAAAAAAATAAGAAAGAATATAAAAGATTTAAACAATTAACAACTAACTTGGCATGATTGACATTTTAGAGCACTCTCCCAGTGACTGCAGGATATACATTCTTTTCCAAACTACATGGAAGACTCACCAGAATAAGTCATATGCTGGGCAATAAAACCAGTCTCACTGATTTAAAAAAAAGGATCAAAATCATACAAAATATTTTCTCTGAATATTTGGAAATTAAACAACATGCTTCTGAATAACTCATGAATGAAAGAAGAAATCACAAGGAAAATTGAAAATATTTTGACCTAATGATAATGAAAATACATTTCAAAACTTGTGTGGTACATCTAAAGTATTACTTGAAGAGAAATTGGTAGCTTTAAATATCTATAGTTTAAAACAAATGTGTACATAATCATATCAACAGATGCAGAAAAAGCATTTGATAAGGTACAGCACCTGTTTATGACAAAAACACTCAGCAAAGTGGGAATAAAAGGGGCATACCTCAACATAATAAAGGCCATATATGAAAAACCTACATCCAACATCATACTCAATGGGCAAAAACTAAAAGTTTTCCCACTAAAATCGGGAACAAGACAAAGATATCTGCTTTCACCACTTCTATTCAACATAGTACTGGAAGTCCTAGCCACAGCTATAAGACAAGAAAAAGAAATAAAAGGCATCCAAATTGGAAAGGAGGAAGTAAAACTGTCATTGTTTGCAAATGACATGATAGTGTACATAGAAAACCCTAGAGACTCCATCCAAATACTACTCAATCTAATAAGTGGAATTGGGCAAAACAGCAGGATACAAAGTCAATATTCAGAAATTGAAGACATTTTTGTACACCAACAATGAAATATCAGAATCAGATATCAGGAATAAAATCCCATTTACTGTAGCAACAAGAAAAATAAAGTACCTAGGAATAAACCTAACCAAGGAGGTAAAAGGCCTATGCTCAGAAAACTACACAACACTGAAGACAATAAGAAAGACACAAATAAATGCATGCACACACCATGTTCATGAATTGGAAGGATTAAAATCATCGAAATGTCCAAACTACCCAAAGCAATTTATAGATTCAATTCAATCCCTATTAAAATACCAATGACATATTTCACAGATATAGAACAAACATTTCAAAAATTTATATGGAGCCATAAATGACCCCGAATAGCCGTAGCAATTTTGAGAAAGAAGAACAAAGCAGGAAGGATCACAATACCTGACATCAAACTATATTATAAGGCCACTGTAATCAAAACAGTCTTGTACTGGCATAAGAACAGACACATAGATCAATGGAACAGAACAGAGAGCCCAGAAATAAACCCAAGTCTCCACAGTCAATTAATATTTGACAAAGGGGGCAGAAGCATAAAGAGGACTAAAAATAGCCTCTTCAACAAACGGTGTTGGGAGATCTGGACAGCTACATGCAAAAAAATGGAATTCGACCACCAACTTACACCACACACAAAAGTAAACTCAAGATGGGTAAAAGGCTTAAATATAAGTCATGACACCATAAAGTCCTAGAGAAGGCCCTGGCTGGTGTAGCTCAGTGTATTGAGTATTGGCCTGCGAACCAAAGGTTTGCCAGTTCAGTTCCTCAGTCAGGACACATACCTGGGTTGCAGGCCAGGTCCCCAACAGGGAGTGCATGAGAGGCAACCACACATTGATGTTTTTGTCCCTCCCTTTCTCTCTCCCTTCCCTTCTGTCTAAAAATAAAATAAATAAAATCTTTAAAGAATTTTTTTTAAGTCCTAGAGGAGAACATAAATTATGTGGCAGGAAAATCTCAGATATTCCATGCAGCAATATTTTCACCAGTATGTCCCCTAGAGCAAGGGACATAAAAGAAACAATAAACAAATGAGACTTCTTCAAAATAAGAACATTGCTGATGTTCTCTTAAATATGGCTAAAGAGAACATCAGCAAAATGAAAAAGGAACCAACCGTATGGGAAAATACATTTGCCAATGATACCTCAGACAAGGGTTTGATCTCCAAAATATATAAAGAACTCTCACAACTCCACTCCAGGAAGACAAACAATCCAATTAAAAAATGGGCAAAGGACCTGAACAGAGACCTCTCCAAGGAGGACATGCACAGGGCCCAGAGACACATGAAAGGGTGCTCAGCATCACTAGCCATCAGAGAGGTGCAAATTAAAACCACAGTGAGATACCGCTTCACACTGGACAGAATGACCATCATAAACAAATCAACAAACAACAAGTGCTGATGAGGTTGTGGAGAAAAGGGAACACCAGTACATTGTTGGTGGGAATGCAGACTGGTGCAGTCACTGTGGAAACAGTATGGAATTTCCTCAGAAAACTAAAAATAGAACTGCCTTTTGATCCAGTAATTCCACTGCTGGGATTATACCCTAAGAATTCTGAAACACCAATTCAAAAGAACCTATGCCCCACAATGTTCTTAGCAGCACAATTTACAATAGCCAAGTGTTAGAAGAAGCCTAAGTGCCCAACAGTAAATGAATGGATCAAAAAAATGTGGTACATTTACACAATGGGATACTACACAGCAGAAAGGAAGAAAGAGCTACTACCCTTCACAACAGCATGGATGGACCTGGAGAGCATTATGCTAAGTGAAGTAAACCAGGAGGTAAAAGACATATACCATATGATCTCACCTATAAGTGGAACCTAATCAACAAAACAAGCAAGCAAGCAAAATAGAACCAGCAATACTGAAATAAAAAACAAACTGACAGTAACCAGAGGGGAAGAGGGAGGGGAATAACAAGGGAAAATTAGGGAAAGGGTCATCAAGGAACATGCATAAAGGACCCATCAACAAAACCAAATGGGGGAAGGATCAAGGGTGGGAGGAGGGGGTGGGTGGGGCTGGGGA